>JAWWEN010052750.1:0-10051 GCA_035582955.1 Sycophila texana | reverse complement strand
GTGGGATACTTTTAGCAATTTCAAAAAGTGACTATTCACTTCGAATTAGTGAAAGTTCACTAATTCAGATTAAGAGACTATAATAAATAAAAACATTTTCACTTTGTTCGTTACAGTTTTCGCGTGAGATATTTATATCTTTATTTTGTTTTTCACTAAATTTTCTTTTAACAGTATAATTCAGACTAGAAGATATATTAAGCATTCTTTAAATTATTAACTTTTCCTATCAATTTTACAAAATTCGTTTAAAAAAAAAATGAATAAAGTGAAAAAATTCTATTGTTCTTTTTATCTCGGTCCTTGTCCGCATGTATTTTTAGTTCTGCGTTTATAACAATACGGAATTGAAGACTGCAGAGCCGATTGGATATCACGTAATGGCATCACGTTTTCGTGTATGTACTCTGATGTCAAATGAATGAAACCGTGTCGATATTGATGATATTGTGTGCTTTTTTTTACTTTGACGGCTTTTTACACATTTCACAAAGTTTCCAACGCGTCCTTGCTAAATGTGACTAATAAGCCTATTTTACATCTGCTTGCGAAATCTTGGAATGTGAAAAACCGATAACTATTTGTTGTATGGTTTTCATCATTAAAAAAAGTGCACTAAAAATCGAAAATTTGCGAATAATACATTGACTGATAACGAGTTTGGATGTAAAATAATTGATCAAGGTTTCAATGTTAATAGCGAATTAATAAAACGAATAATGAACTCGGGAATAAAAGTAATTGAATATTGTTAATTATAGTAATTATTTAGATACAAGTTATTTCAAATCGAAGAAAAATTTATCTCCAAAATGATTCAGAAACTTTAGGACTCTTCGCTTTAAATCGATTCACTTTTAAGTAGTGTGGATCCTAAAAGAAGTATAATATTCGGTTTTCTGCCAATTACATTCAACAAAATGATAAGCTAATCATTCTGAAATGTAATAGTGGCACTGGATGCTTTTATATTCTTGCTTTTAAACCTATTAAACCTAAAATTTACTTAATAAGTACATTATTATACATTAATGCAAAGTTGCTTATCCAAAAAGGGTCTAATTATAATTTAATTTAAAAAAAAAAAACATTTAATTTCACATTCATAATAATATCATTAATTACAATAATAATAACAGATATAATTGCTGTAACTTAGTTTCCCTCAACGCGTATTTTAATTTCGCCATTTAAGAATATTTCTTACCACAAACTGTGAAACAAGCGGATACAAACGAACTTAGCGTCGTAAAAACGACAAATAAACAAAAATCATTTTGGTCGGCGCTCGCCAAAACTGTCATTTTCAGTATATTTATTTACAAACAGAACCAGCGGCGCGCCCCCAATTAAGCGTCACTCCGGAGCCGAGGGGTTCATTGAAATCCGAAAGTGCGTAACACTTGGCAGTGACCAGGACACGTGCCGAGATTTGTCACGAGCTCGTCGTTTTTCCGCGATGCAACTCGGACGAAGTGAAAAGCCCAGCACTTGGGAGATCGCCAAGAAATACCCGTGCGGCATTAAAAAGCATAAACTGCTTTGCGCGGGAAATTCGATCGTGGAAAATGATTTTCCGCGCAGATTACTCGTATTTACTTCGCCCTTAATTAGCTGGAACTCGAGCGGACATTTTCTAGCTATTTCGTCGCTGCTGGAAATGAGAAGGTGATTGCAATCAGGGACACGTGCTCGATATTAAACTCGCCTTTTCATTAAACGAAAGGGCGGAATATTGCACTTTTTGAAAAGTGTGTCGTGTGCAATTGTTGTGATAATTAATAGTCTCAGAATAGATCTCCAGGTAAACTCGGAAAAATAAAATATTAGCGAAAATTCACTTAATTATCAGTTCATTCGACTGGTCATGGATTTCCTCTGTTTTTATTTAGAAAACACTAAAAAAATCTTCTAGCTCTAAAAATAAATTTTTCTTGAAAATATAGCTCGGTGAAAAATTATTATGGAGTGAACTATAAACAACGGACTATTGGATGCATAGGGTAAATAAATAAATAGAAAGTGTACCATCTTCTAAAGTTAAATTAAAAAATCGGACCAGTAATTCTTACTCTTCGTCGGGATGTACACTTTCGATCTTTTTTTACACGCGAACGATTAAAAAAAGGCTGGATTATCAAATTTTTACGACGCAGTAAAATCTGAGCAATTTTATCGTCCAACATCTGCTTCATATTCGATCGTCTTTGACTTTCGCGCGTCAATTTCTGTTGCCAAGGTGAAAAAATCAATCGTTGATGAATTGGCTTACAGAGCGGGTAATTTTATCCAAGCACCGTCATGCCGTTTCTTATTATATAAAATCTTTCATTTAAATTTAGATTCATTTCAGTAATATTATTATTGGCCGGAGATTCCGCGAATGAAATTCTGTTGAGATGAATCACTGCCGACAAGTATGTCCCCGCGTGATTGAAACAGCGTAAATTTCTGAGGATGTGCAGTCTTACGGAAGTTTCGACTTTGTGTGATTCGAGAATTTTGAGACGTTTATGTGTATCATCTCTTTTTTCCACAATAGAAATGTACTCTCAAAGGCTACTTTACTTGAACATATTAAGAGAAGAAAGATTTCTTACCCTGGTAAAAAATTACCGATAAGTTCTGCTCAGGATTCTAGAAACCGCCTAGAACCATTCGTGAGAATTCATTCTAAATCTAAAATAAAGGAGGATTTTTGGCAGAAACCCGGCAAGAGCATAAATATAAATATATTTTTGAATTATCAGAAAATAATTCACATTTGAATTATTTAATATTTGCAGCCCACGTGCATCTTGCGGATGACGGGCCGTCGTCCTGAGGGTGTTCCTGGACACCTGGACATCGTCTCCAGGAACACCCTTCGAATTTTTGAATATCGATTAAAATTAAAAAAAAATTTTGCAGCCAAGAGTTGTAAATTTTTGAGAAACTTAAATATTCTCCTTGCATAAATTTAAAATATAATTGTTTAAGGCAGTCACCTTACTTCACTTCGTATGATAATTTAATGCAAACAAATTAAATAAAAACACTAATGACTTTAGAAATTGAAGCAATTAAGAACTCTTAATCCAGTTCTGCGAAAAACTATAAAAGACACAAGGCGCGTCGCAGTATAAAATTGAGTTGATCAGTGATGAGATTAAGACAGCAGCTTTGTCACCATCGAACTAGAATTTTCTTGCACTCACTGGTGCACATTTGTCCGGTTATAAAAATTTTGTCAATGAAACTGTTTCTTTAGCGATAAATTACCCCTAAACGAATCCCAGTGCCACCGTGGTGTTAAAGTAATTATTGAACTTTTCATCGAAGTCGTTTGCTTGGCATGGAATGGACCTTCTCCTCAAGATTTCAAACGAAAGGAGCAGTCGAGAACGAAAGTAGGATGAAACTGGTGTTACCTGGATTTTACTGATATCTGTCTTGTTAAGTGACACCCATTCGGATAAAAGAATATTAATTATCCTTTCATTATGAGTTAAATGAGGGTTAAACAAACGATTTACGACATTGTTTGTTATTCAACCAGCATCGTCATCGTTTTCTATTTTATTTTTAATTCTAATAAGGCTAATTTGATATAAAAAGCAAGATATAACTGCAGGTTTTTCTTGCGTTACGACACTCATGTTTTAAGATTAAAACCTATTAATTTCAAACAGTTTAATATGGTAGTATTACTTTTACTTAAAGATTTCTTTTATCGAGAACACGCAAAAGAAATATTCTCCTAATTATGAAAATTTCATTTTAATTTCATTATTTTACCAACTTATTTTACATACAATTGGAAAGAATATTTTTTTCAAGAAATGTTATAAATTTACTTCATTGTATCATTGTGTTGTTAACATAAAAAGTAAGATATGATCGATTCAAAATTTCGTTAGAGTTTTCTAATAGTTAAAAATAAATAGTTTTATTTATGGCGTTTAAAATCAAATTAGAATTCATTATCAGGGAAATAGGATGAATACAGGAAATTAATCTTTAAATTTTCAAAAAGTATTTCAACATTATAAGATTTTTATAAGTGAGACCATATGAGCTTATTTATTGCTTACAACTGATATTCATGTGTAATTATTCGTTAGATAGTAGTAAAATAGTAAAAAATAACTCGAATGAATTGCACTCGCATATTTTACTACCAACTCTGTTGTGACGAACGACATGAGAAAATTGACTGCCAAACAAATGATAATTTTCTCTTTTACTAAATTTTAACATTTTTACAATGACTAACTCTCCGCCACAGTTTTCTCTGTGAACTCGGCTATTAATACGCGAAGCGTTAAGTTTCTTCAATCCGCAGAAAAGCTCCGAAGCCAAAAAAAGAATTTGTTTTGTTTAAAAAAAGGCGCATAGCAATAATAGCGAGAGCTGCCCATGTAAAAAAGATTGGTACAATTTATACTTAGATTATGAATAATGCTTTAGTCTAATTAATGTATAGTTTTGATATAGAAATGGGCATGCTAAAATGGTACATAATTGTAAAAGTAGGTACAGTTTATACTCAGTCCATGTATAACTTTTGATCTTATTAAGGATAGTTCTATGGATTTGATAAATTTATACATAATTTTTGTACTAAAGCATTATTCATAATCCAAGCATAAATTGTACCTATCTTTTTTACACGGGTAAATTAATTAATTAAGCATAATTTATGCTTAGATTATGAATAATGCTTTAATACAAAAATTATTAATAAGATCAAAAGTTACATGGACTGAGCATAAACTGTGCCTACTTTTTCAGTATACAAAAATTATGTACCATTTTAGTATGCGCATTTCTGTATCAAAACTATGCATTAATTAGACTAAAGCATTATTCATAATCTAAGCATAAATTGTACCAATAGCTGAACGCAATAATATTGACATAAAATTATAGAATCATTATCCACTATTACAATTCCACATTAAAATTAAAGCATTCCAAGTTCGCATAAGAATGACCTAACTTTACTGCATTACGACAAGATAATTCTGAAAAAAATTTAGCTATTTAAAATGCCAAAATCTAAAGCACCGCGTCCCAACACTACGACGTGATTCAATGTAAGAAGTTACGATAGGCAGCAGATGGTCGAGCTCTTTGGCGCTGTGGAGCTTGTTATCGGTATAACGGTCGGTCTGCTCTGCTCGCGTTGGCTGTCGCCACCGAAGATAAGGGTACGGGGGAATCCGAAGAGCTGGAGGCCCGCTGATTGCAGTTGTTGTTGGCCCGTCAGCGGGTAAGTTTGCCCAGCTTCGGGACGCGACGCATGGGCGGAGCGACCTAATGGGTGAAAATTGTCTACTTACGGCTAATTGGGAAGCCGGAGGCCGGTACGGCGAGGAGGGCGCGCGAATGCATGCAGAAGCAGCAGGGCAGCCTCTGGCCGCGATGCTTCGAACGCCGAGACCGCAAATCCCCCGGATTGTCTCGGCGAATCCGTAAGGGCCATCCGGCAGCGCTGCGTGCGCGCGCCGGTCTATATACCAACCCAATTCCAGTCGTGGTGCGAGCTGCAATAGACTAATTTCACTATGTGGCTCAACCTCGGATCACATCAGAGATTTACTCTCACTTTTGCTTAGACTGTCTTTTTTTTCGCGACAAATTGCTGCTTTAGTTGTTTAGATACTAAAATTTTTGTTTGAAAAGTTGTTATTAACACGCTTATTTAAAATAATTAGAATATTTTTAAATTTGATCATTATTTTATTAATTTTTTTATCATTATTTATCAATTTTTCTTGCCATCGTTTTTTTTTTTTTTAAGAAAGGATTGCTAGTGGTGAATTTTAGAAATTGAAATATTCAATATTATGAATCGCATAATAATAGTAGGGCTCATAAAAACTTTGGAGTTATAAGCAGCGAGTGAAGGGCCAATGAGAAACTCCGTACTAAACTGGTTGAAATATTTACTGAAACCCTTGAAATCATACAAAAGGCTTATGGAAATGAAGCATTGTTATGTCTAGTAGTTGTTGGGGATCTGAAACTTGCGTAAGTGCAAGAAATCTCGGAAACCACAAGTCCCATAGATGACCCTAAACTCAATTAGTCAAATTTCTTGTGAGAGGGAGACTCTTATTTCGCTACGCCTTAATTAACGCGAGCTTTTAGTAAAACATTTCAGAGGTTGATGCATTAAGCTAAATATTTACGAATTTGTTTATACCGAATAAAATTTAATGCTAAACTTGGACGTGAAATAAAGACATTCAAAACACAAGGGCTAACGAGCAAGGGTGACATTTTGACAGTTCCAGTTTCAAAGTTCCAATTCTCAGGAAGATAAAGTCGGTCAAAACTTGGCGCGTTCAGTTGAACTTATACGCAAACCACAAATAAATTAAAAGGAGACTGCGAAGAATACTAGTTATCGTTAACAAACATTTTATAAACTATTTTTCGCTAAATTAAACACGAACGAAAAAAAAACCACTATATTTACATTGCAGCGAGTGAAGCTACCGCGAAGAATATTTATTGAAATTTAAATGAAACGCCATAGTAATTCTGAAATACAGCAATTCAAGAAATTTCGCGGATACTGTATGTCAAACTGCAGAGAGCTCCCACCGAACAAACGAATCGCAATAAAGCAACAAGGGCGAGTGTTAAAATATTAAAAGTTTAATCATCATAACTCAGCTTTGAAAATGTTCAACGTCGCATTTCACGCTAATAAAATATGAAGCGAAATTCTTTTGTCGCGTATAAGCCCAGAGAAATCCCAAAACGTACTGGACGCGACATAAGCCCGCCTTCTACCAGCCTTACTAAACAGTTCGGCCGCGCGATGTGGGAGTTCGTTGTTGAGGAATGAAAAATTCAAAGCGCGCGCCAAGCTGCAACGGGGCAACGCTGCGGCGCCGAACGACGGGACAAACCGCTTTTGTCAAAGCGCTGCCAAACCGCCGCGCAACATTATACGCCGAGATGCAGCCATCGTTTGACGGAGTGCTGCTCAATGTCGAACCTGAAATTCCGCTAATTTTGCAGGTATCGCTTCTGATGTCGCTAGATATTTGTATAAAAAAACATCCGAACGAGCTGCACTCGTTACATTGATTTCATAAATTTACGAAGAGCACACAACGTTAATCAATCACTTGGCTGGCGCACCAGCGATATCTGCTAAGTACGCATGTAAATTAAATGCAAATTTACAAAACTTTATAAGATTGAAATAAAAAGCGAATATAAAATTGAAATTAAAGTTACTTTAGAAAAGTCCACTTTAATTTTACTTTTTCATTATAGAAATTATTCGCTATTTTAAAATGCATTTCTTTAAAAAATTGAACACCTTATCTCGTCCGTGCTAATGTAAAATATAATAAAATTGGATTACTTTAAAAAACTCTACTTTAATTTTATTTTTGTATATAGAGTTATATAGTAAACTATTACTAAATAAAACTTAAATTTTTGTATTAAAATGCGATATATTTAACTGCGATAATTTGTATCTTATGTACTTTTGTATTTTATATTCAAATTTTTGTAATAAATGAATCTATGATGCTATTTATGGATAATTGTAACGCAAAGTATGTGAATGGTATGTGAAAGTATGCATAGAGAATGAAGTTTGTATAATGCGCATTGTGCAAAAATGTATGTAAAATGGTTGGTGAATTTGATTTGTAACACCAAGTCCATTTCTGGGCCTTTAAGGTTGAAATTATTCAATAAATAATAATAATAATAATAATAATAGTAAACTATTACTAGGAAAGTAGTATCACTAATATTTTCAGTGTATTTAAAAGGCTTGTAATTAAAAATTCTGATATGCAGCCTCCATCAGTTGATACATCGACCCGCGTATTTGAAGCGAAAGCCTAATTTCCGATAAATATCAGAGCCCATCCGTGCAGTCGACAATCAGCAAACAGGTGTCGGGCGCTCGCGTACATATACAGACGCCATAGGCGAAAATCGAAACCGAGCCGGGGCCAAGAGCCGGCACGGCCGAAGGGAGTGTCGCGCGGCTTCCTCAAGCGCGCCGTAAATTGGTCTCACTTATGCGCGCATAATCCCCGTCATTCGTCGCTCGGGCGACTCGCGCGCTTCGGAGGCGCAGCGGCGCTCGGGCGCCGGGCGCATTGATCGGCTCGCGCCCTCGCTTCACCTGCACCCAGCGCGCAGCTGCGAAGAGCCGCCCGCTGTTTCGCAGACGCGCCTTCCGCCTCGCCACCACGTAATCGCGTCGGCAAAATTGCGTCGAGATGCGAAACCGCTTCCCGAGTCGTAGCCTCTCGAAGTCGTGCAGCATCCGCGATCTTTGCGCGCCTTAAACGAGAAATTCCAATGTTAAAGGCATTTTATTTATTTTTATTTTTATTTTACTTTTCTTTTCAACGAGCTTCTAACTGAAATGAGACCAGACGCCCAGCCGCAGTTTAAGCGAGCCTTCATTTTCTGCAAAATTCCCACCAATCAGCGGGTGCGGCCGAGTAAAGAGCACGTGAACCCCTCGATCCGCCGTCCAAACTAAGCCGAGGCACGGAATCAGCGCCGGCGGCTAATTACGAGCCGTTTGCCTTCGACGCAAATCGGCTCGAGGGTTCGTCGACCTTCGCGACTCGTAAGTGAGCCGACGGCTGCCGGTGCAACGATCCCCCCGGTAGCGCTTCCGCGGAACTCGGCAAAACTCGCCGTAGCTCGAGTAGCTGGAAAAACTTGGCGAGCTCGCATGCCGCGCGTGTGGCGTCGCGTGAGCAAAGCTGCATGCCGGTGTCGGCCTATGCGCACGAGCCTCCCTATGTATTGCATTATTAATGAGTTTTAATTAGCCCGAACTTTCCCACTCCAATTTTTATCAGCTGCGGATTTATGCCTATTCTTACCTATTTATATCTCGAAATTATACTTTAATAAATTCAGTAACGCGGGAGTTTCGATGAAGAGTTTGTAGCCGGCAAGCTTTTTAGTTTTTATAAGACAGGGGTATAGGTATTGGAGTTAGGGCAAGGCTTCTTAGAAACCGCAGTTCCGTTACTTAATTCAAAAGATGCAAATTTTTGTTTGTACGATGAAATAAAAAAGATTCACATTGAATAACAGCAGTAATTGTTACTTTTAAAACTTTTTTTTTCCAAAATAACATTAAACTTCGCGCAAACTCCATTAAATTTTCCATATACCAAGTAATGAATTCATATTACTTTACACTAGTCACTCGTATAACTTAATATTGCGTAACTACTTCGCACATAAAAAATTGAGGAGCGAAAAAAACTCGCGCGAACTTTGAGTAACTTAATTAAAAAGGACGTCCCTTGTTAGAGCAAATTCCTACATTAAGTAAATCCTCATTACGCTTTACCTATTTCGTCTAGATTTTAAAAAAATAAATAACACATACTTTTCCGTTTTTGAAATGTTAACCACTGCTCGCCAATGCGACCAAAAAAAAAATTCACTTACATTCGTCGCAGCAAATTTCCAATAGAAGTAGTCTCGCTAAGCGTATAAATCTTCCGCGATAAAATAAGCTTGGCGGAGCGGTACTGAAATAAGAGCATAAAATGAGGGAGGATTAGAACGATTCAAGCGCATCTTCCTCGGACGTCGCTTGTAAAAGAGAGGACGCGGTGGAATCTAATCAGCCGGTCTGTCAGGCGGATACCCGCGAGCCACCCCGGAGACTCGCTCGCTCAGAATTGTGTCGTCGGTGAGCACTGCCGCGCCTAATGTTTGCGGAAAACCGAGCCCGGGCACCTGTGGAACGAGTTTCCGTCGTGCCAGTTCCACTCGATCGAGCCGTCGGCGAATAAAAAGTTCCGAGGTTTATTCCCGGGCTGCCGGGACCATTGGCTCGCTCCTCTTGGCCCGCGTCACTGCCTCGGATTTAAATTTAAGTCCGGTTGTATGTCGCGCGGCCAATGAGCCACGCGCGACTCTTTAGCAGCTAACTGTGTGGAATTTCCGTGGATACTGTTTTCAACTTAATTACACTGAGAAAAAAATATAGTAACAGTTACTAGAAAGTTACTAGATTTTCTAGTAACATATGGCGCACACTAGA
>JAWWEN010052749.1:0-10052 GCA_035582955.1 Sycophila texana | reverse complement strand
TCAAAACTATGCATTAATTAGACTAAAGCATTATTCATAATCTAAGCATAAATTGTACCAATCTTTTTTACATGGGCTTGGATAAATTCACGGATCATGCGCCGAAGATTACGTTTTCATTTTGATTTATAAAAAGCTCTCGCCGACCGAAATGCTCGAAAATTTAGACACGAGACCGCGATTCATGGGGATCGGATCACTCGATAGATACGTCGCAATAATTGTTATCGATGGAACACCGCTGAGCACACCGTGGCCACCTAAGAAATCCATTAATTTCTCCGATATTTTTTACAGTCACTCCTTTTAATTCGCGCGTCAAAAACTGTACGACGTATAGAATGATTCACTCTTTTTTTTCGCGTTTGATAAATGGCGCCCAAACAAAGAGTCTCTCTCTCTCTTTCTCTCTTGATTGCTGTATAAAGCAAAGTCTTCCGCCGAAAATATCGGACGCGAAAAATGAATGATTAATCGAATAATTTGCTCATTTCCTGAAACGAAAATCCATCTTTTCGCCGAGTAAGAATGGCCTCTTTTCTTTCCTTTTATCCCGCGTCCACGAGGCGCGGCAATAGCTGCCTATACCACCTACGGCGAGACTTTTTTTCGGCTCTCGATCATCATTATTCCCTAACAGTCGTCGGGGAACAATAGTGGAAAAGAGTCGTGCCAGTGCTTGAAATATGGTCCGAATAAATGACGGACACTCGGGCGCACCTGTACGCGTTGCGCGGAATTAATTCGAGGGTATAGCTTTGTCCAAATTTCGCTCATCCTTCTTTTTTTTTTGCAGGCGATCGGAACTATTTTTTATTACTTAGGTATAAACTTTTTATTTAATATAAATATTTATTTTATTAATTATGAAATGCATATAAATAGTAATATTAGAAATGTTTCGCTATGGTTTGCTGTTTTACAGTTGTGTATACAGAATGGAATACATAATAACATTTAGAAGTTTCTTATATATCATATATAAATAAATAATTCCATAAATTTATTCTGTAAAATTATGTGTAATTATCCGTAAAAGGAAGATTACTTTATTTCCGGTGAGAATATTAATAATTCCCTTCTTATTAATAATATTAATAATAATTCATTTTATAACTAAATGGTTTTGTACAAAATAATTTTAGTTCTATTTACCAAATTTTTTTTCAATGTATAGTCTATTTTTTTATACAGACTATTCGTCGCATACGCTCCCTTAAAAATAAACAGAGCTTCTTTGAAGCTATGAGTTGATTTTATTGTTTACGTAGATGGAAGTTTTAGTTTACTTGATTAATTAACCTATTTGGCGAGAAGCAACTTTTTTTTCAAGTGAGCTTTGAAAAAGGATGTATTTGGAAAAATAATACGAGTTTTTTTGTATCTTTAAGGTTTTGAAATTCTACAAAATGATAACGGGTATACTTCTTTTACATTTATTTTTAAAACAGTGCAGCCTAGAACTTTTAACCTTTATGAGAGGGATCAAATATAAATGTTGTATTTCACTGAAGAGGATTATTTTCCATTTAATTTAGTACCCTCAAAAGTGTATAAATATTATACCTTAAATATAGGAATCGAAAAATTTATAATTACTTCGTGGAAAGGAAAGATAAATGTTTATATTTAATTCGCATTTCCTTCTTTTTAGAGGATGAGGAGAGGGAGGAGGGAATACATAATTATAGATGTATTATTCACTCAAGTCCATTACACGTCTTTCTCATCCTAAGTAACATTCATAAAATAATTTTTCTCTGTCCAATTCCTCATTTGTTAGATATTTATCTTATTTTCTGATGAAACCAATGCATCATATCTGATCTCCGAAAAAAGTATGTATATATCTATATCTAAGGGGAGCTTTTTAGGACTAGATTCGTCGGATGCCAAATAGGACGTGCAGTGATATATAACGAATTTCATTTTATCTTCTTCTTTTTTTTTTCAAATGCACAGTCAACTAACCTACATCGATACACGGTATAACATCCGCAGCGTCTTGTAAACGCATGAATCCGGAGCGCCTGCGCGTAACGCACTTTTCATCAAGGGTCGCACCATGCGCCTAGAAGATCGAGCGTGTCTCTGACCTTCTTCTATTTACTGGGATGATGGTCCAACGCACACATCATGAAGTATGAAAGGCTCTCGTTCTTCCCACCCACACCCGTCCCGTCCCGCTGGAAAATTCAGACGCGATGTCTCTTTCCCTTGCGCCTCGAATTCCGCTCGTCCGTTCCTTTTTTACGTTTTTCTCGTTCGCTGTTTCTATCCCTCTTTTTTTTTTTATCTCGCGTCCAAGGTTGTATGTACGCACACGTAGATGCGGAAAAGGTTACGAGGGTACACTCTCGAAATGTCGTCGTGAAATTCTCTAATACCCCCTCTCTTTAAATATGAATCCTTTCGCGTTGGTTAGGCTGGATTTATATGCTTCCTTTTGCCAAGTTTGCGACGAAACGCTCCGGGGAGTCGTAACTTTTGGCGGAAACTCTCGATTTTTATGGTAATTTAGTGATAAAAAAATTTTTTGTTTACGCGCGGAAATTTATGCTGTTTGCTCGTAACTAAGGAGGACCACATTGCGTCGCGTTAGATAATCCGCTTTTGAATATAAAAAGTTTTGTGAAAGAAAATTACTATTTTTTTTGTTGATAACAATTAAGTATTTTGTTTACGGTACTTTATTACGGTGTATTTGGATGTCACTTGTATGAAGTAGAGTCTGCTCCTTTGCTGCATTAAAAATTTAACACTACTTTACTGCATTAAAAATTTTTTTTTCAATAATTAAACTATATTTTATTATCAAGAAGGGATTTTTCCATCTGAAAATACTCTGTGTAGTTTCGATTGAAATTTTATTACAAATTTAACTTTTACATAATGCAGAATTTATTTACAGTAATGATTTTATTTAAAAAGCCCATTTTAGTTAAATATTTAATTAAAGATATATTCATTTGTTTATTTATTTATTAAATTATTCATTAAAAGGGCTTTTAATAACTAAATGCACATTAAATATTTTTATATACTTTTTGGCATTTAAAAGTAAAAATAAATAAAATTTAATATCTAATTGCTAGAGGACATCGAGCACTTATTATTCCAATTTAATCAATAAATCAAATATATTAATAAATTATTCAGACAAAGTTTATAGTAGTATTTAATACAATATGTGACTTATATTAGTAATTCATACATGTATTATGTCATTTAATTAACTCGGAAAATATAATTTGAAAATCACTGTCTGACATGATCCGTCTGTTTCTACTGATGCGATGCTCAGTGCGACGAACAAATCTTCGTAATAGTGAGTAAAATAAAACTTTTTGCGATTTGTCTTTTTCACATTCAAAATGATGTTTAACTAAAAGTACATATAGTATAGATCACTGATTTACAGAGAAGAATCATTCATATATTTATAATATTTAATGATTTAATAATTATAATAATTTATAATATTTATTTATAATATTTAATTTAATCAAAATGTTTTGAATGTTTAATTTGAAAGTTTTGTTAATAAAAAATTTTACTTATACAATAATTAAAAAGTATTTTTAAATAAATAAATACCATTTTCAAAATTCATATTTTATAACCTTTTAAATAAAAAGCAAATGTCAACAGTTGTTATACCCAGTCGTTTCTGATTATAAATTCTTAGGATCTTAGGTTTGCTCCGCTGAATAAACATAAAAAGTCTAAATAATCTTTATAATGTTAATCATTCCATTCAAATTTAAAAAACATTGAACTCACTCCTCTCTGCCGTCGTGGAGCTACATAAAAATACCCGTCCTCATTACGTACCTCGAAAGCGAAGTCCTTTTTAAAAAGAAAATCACGAATGAAAAAGTGCTTTTTGAGCAAGAATATCTTGATTCCAGATCGCATAAGCCACCCAAAAGTTCATCCCACTACGTATGACGTTATATCCGTAAGATGTGCCCCAAATGCGGGAATAGCGGCGAGCTTAAAAAAAAAAAGCCGACGTACATACCTTAAGCCTGGCTCCCGTGTAAAAAAGGGGATCCGTGCACAAACGGCCGACGTCCGCGACGTGAATTAACGGCGCCGCGCGAGCGCATAACCGAAAGCCGGCGCCGGGCAAAATTAAACGTGTGGCCGGCCAATTTCCATGCAAATCCACCTTTTTTCCCCGTTGGCCGATCTCCGCGCGGCCCTTTGTTCATAGCTGGGTCTGCCTACTCATCGCGCGCGATCGAGAGATTAGTCGCCCGGGAAATAGCGTCCCTCCTCGCGGGATAACGTATCGCCTTGGACTTACTTGGTAATAACGCGCGGGGCGCAGCTCCTATCTGCGTCGCGGCAAAAAAAGTGCGGTCGCTCGACTTCGACTTCGCTGCGGAGTTTTTAATGTCCCGGCCGCCACGCTGCGCTGAAAGTTCAACAGAGCCCCGCTGCTTTATTGCGAATTCCCCTTTGCCAGGGAGGGGGCAAAGTTGCCGAGTCCGAGGCTCGCGCGTCTCGCAGCCCTTCGCGAAATTAATAAGAAAGTAGGTGTGGAACGGAGAGGGTATATGGCGCTGGCTGGGGGTCGCCGAGATAACGGCCTCCGACGTCGGCCTTTTCCATATTGTTTTCAAATGCCTCCCTTAAAGTTATACTGGACGTGTTTTATTAATGGCGATAAATAATGCACGAGTGTAAAATTTGAAGCGCATATCTTCTAATGAAAAATGGAAAAAAAGAAAGGGAAGTGCTCAATGTAAAAGAAATGGAATGGAGTATCTTCAGGATGTTTGTGCGAAATGAAGAACGAGTTTTTATTATTCGTGTCCGCTTCCGTGTTTCATTTATTTAGGTGTATCGTAACGTCCAATTCTTAATTCTTTTTATTTGGGCCTACGCACGCGAAAAGAATAAGAAGTAGATTTTTATCCATTTTGGGAAAAAATGCATTTTTATTTAATTTTATTAAAGAATTAAGTTTTAAAATTTACTCATTACTCTGAAATTTATTTTGTGTAAAGTCAGTTCTGACTTCTTTAATAAAATTAAATAAACGTAAACTTCTATTATTATTCAAATTGAATAATTATTTACACATCCAAACGTTTTGAATCATGACGCTATATAACCAGAATTTATTATTTAACTAATTAAATTTCTTCTTAAAATGTTTTACAACATCCTGCCATCGGCTTTTCAAACGAGGATTCTTTGATTAAATTAAATAAATATAAATTTTTGTTATTTAAACTAAATGATTAAATCTATAATTCATAAAGTACTCATCAACATGATTTCAACGTTGGAATGGTGCCTCTATTGACCGTAAATTTAATTAACCTAATTTCAATTTCTTTTTAAAATGCTTCAAAACATCCTACCACAGAAAATTATTAAAATTATTTTATTGTTTATTAAATATAAAGTTACATTATTATATTTCAGTGTCTAAATTAAGGAAATTAGATTACGTTGCTTTTGCAATTATGCCTGCTGGACCATCAATCATCTATTTCCATTAATTATAAATTAGAGATTCGATATATCATTACAAAATGCAGGACGTATCTATTAAAATTAGATACATGTCTAATTAGTAAGTTAATTGTAAAACATTCCATCTCTGATACACATCCATAACGTTGGTTTATAACATTGATTCGCTGCAACTCTACACAGCACTCGAGCAACATAATAATGCACCATCGCCATACATTTATTGAACACTGATGTAATAAAGTAGATTAATGTGGATTTCAACGCGCTTCTTAGTCGCTCGTTAAAAAAGTAAAATGAAAATACCCCAGAAAATCACTGCGTTGAGAGTATACACGGAGAGAAAAAAACTAATAAAAATTAGTATTATAAAATATCTACTTAATCTTACCTGTAACCTACTGCAACTCCGAAGAGGAAACTGAACCGATTGAAGAACTCCAGAAAAACACAAACACAAACACAAACACAAACACAAACACAAACACAAAGAAACTTGAACGTCTATCTGATATCGCCAAAAACTGTCCGTGAACTGGACTCGGTGCTGGCCGGATGGAGAAAAAGCACGTGGGCTTGTTCTCACTACTTTTATAAGTCGGATGGCGATCGAAGCTCCCTCTACCGATGAGTCTCACATGATGAGGTGATTGTCGACATAAGGGCCGCCTGGCGGTTAGCCCGATATGATGAGGCGACGAGTTTTGAGTTTATCGCAACAAAAGCATTTGGGTTGTTAAGGGCCTTTACACGCACTTGCTATAAGGAGTGGGAATAAGGAAATAAGAGGGGAGTAAAGAAATAAGACGAATAACAGTTGGAATAAGGCCTCAAGCACGAAATAAGGAATGGAAATGAGGAATAATTGAGAATAAGGCAGGAATAATTGAGAACAAGAAATAAATAGAGAATAACTTTTTTTATTTCTGTTGAGGCCTAAGAAAATAAGGGGCTTGACAAGAAAAATGAGAATAAGAATAAGAATAAGGCGGTAACTATATATATATATGTAATAACTTTATTACTTATTCTTATTCCCATTTTGCGTGTCAGGGACTTAAGACTTCTTATTCCCGCTGTTATTCCTCTTAGGGGATTTGCACGCACTTGCTATAAGGAGTGGGAATAAGGAAATAAGGGGGGAATAAGGAAGGAAATAAGAGGAATAACAGCGGGAATAAAAAAATAAGACTTCTTATTCTCTAAACGTACTATCCTTTATCGAAAATATCGGCTGAGCATGCGCAGAAGTAGTTGCAGGTTTGTTTGTAACCTTACAAAATAATGAACTTTTTTCAGTAATTGCATATTTAACAATGTAATTTATAAATTGAAAGTGACAGCAATTTTTGTTAAGATTAAGAAGAAACAATAACGGCAATTACGCCCATAAATATTATTTATTTGTTTTAATTTTTTAGTAATTTAGTATTTTTTTTTAAATTTACGCATGCTAAGCTGATATTTTCAAAAGGATAGTACGTTTCGAGAATAAGAAGTCTTATTTTCTTATTCCCGCTGTTATTCCTCTTATTTCCTTAGTCCCACCTTATTTCCTTATTCCCACTCCTTATCGCAAGTACGTGCAAAGGCCCTTAGTTCCTTATTCCCCCTTATTTCCTTATTTCCATTCCTTATCGCAGGTGATTGTAAAGGCCCTAAGAGGAATAGCAGCGGGAATAAGAAGTCTTAGGGCCCTGACACGCAAAATGGGAATAAGAATAAGGAATAAAATTATCTCAGCTAATATATCTATAGTTACCGTCTTATTCTTATTCTTATTCTCATTTTTCGTGTCAGGGCCCTTATGTTCTTAGGCCTCAACAGAAATAAAAAAGTTATTCTTTATTCCTTTCTTGTTCTCAATTGTTCCTTTTTTTATTCTCAATTATTCCTCATTCCCATTCCTTATTTCGTGTCTGAGGCCTTATTCCCGCTGTTATTCCTCTTATTTCCTTATTCCTCCTTATGATCCTTATTCCCACTCCTTATCGCAAGTGCGTGCAAAGCCGCTAAGAGGAATAACAGCGGAAATAAGAAGTCTTAGGGCCCTGACACGCAAAATGGGAATAAGAATAAGGAATAAAGGTAACACAGCTAATATGTCTGTAGTTTCCGCCTTATTCTTATTCTTATTCTCATTTTTCGTGTCAGGACCCTTATTTCCTTAAGCCTCAACAGAAATAAAAAAAGTTATTCTCTATTTATTTCTTGTTCTTAATTAGTCCTACCTTATTCTCAATTGTTCCTCATTCCCATTCCTTATTTCATGTCTGAGGCCTTATTCCCGCTTTATTCTTCTTATTTCCTTATTCCCCCCTTATGATCCTTATTCCCACTCTTTATCGCAAGTGCGTGCAAAGCCCATAAGAGGAATAACAGCGGGAATAAGAAGTCTTAGGACCCTGACACGCAAAATGGGAATAAGAATAAGGAATAAAATTATCTCAGCTAATATATCTATAGTTACCGCCTTATTCTTATTCTTATTCTCATTTTTCGTGTCAGGGCCCTTATTTTCTTAGGTCTCAACAGAAATAAAAAAAAGTTATTATTTATTCCTTTCTTGTTCTCAATTGTTTCTTTTTTTATTCTCAATTATTCCCATTCCTTACTTCGTGTCTGAGACCTTATTCCCTCTGTTATTCCTCCTATTTCTTTATTCCCCCTCTTATTTCCTTAATCCCACTCCTTATCGCAAGTGCGTGTAAAGGCCCTTAACCAAAATGCTTTTGTTGCGATCAATTCGTCGCCTCATCATGTCGGGCTAACCGCCACGCGGCCCTTATGTCGACAATCACCTCATCATGTGAGACTCGTAGGCAGAGGGAGCTTCGATGGCCATCCGACTTATAAAAGTAGTGAGATCAAGCCTACGTGCTTTTTCTCGATCCGGCCAGCACCGAGTCCAGTTCACGGGCAGTTTTTGGCGATATCAGATAGACGTTCAAGTTTCTTTGTGTTTGTATTTGTATTTGTATTTGTGTTTGTGTTTGTGTTTTTGTTTTCCTGGAGTTCTTCAATCGGTTCAGCTTCCTCTTCGGAGTTGCAGTACAGGTTACAGGTAAGATTAAGTGGATATTTCTTATCAGTAAAATTACAATAAAATAATTACACATTAATTGGAATACTCGACCTTCCTCGGATTGTCAATTTAAATACTATTTGTGAATTTAAAACTTTCTTGCGTTCTTTAATGATTACTTTTTAATTTAATTATTTTATAATTTTATATTATATCTTGAATCTTTGTATTTTGTATTTCAAAGGGCTTTCGCCCGTAGAATAAATGAAAAAAAAAAAATAAATAAATTTTATTAATGTACAGATTAATACCATTAATGTGAACTGTTATACTTACAATTAAAAATTAATTTTATTAATTTACTATAACATTTTATTAATTTACTATAACATTTTATTAATTTATAATAACATGTATCCGTATATTAATTTTATTGAAAATAATTTATATGACAATTAATGATTGCTTTTTTTCCAGGTAAGTCCCAGCAACAATTATGCTCATGATTTATCGCGGTACCCTGGTGAGTTACTCTCTTTTCAATTTTTAAACGAATTTATTTTAAAACGCGTCTCAAAGTTCAAAAGTGTACGACTAACTTTTTCCGATTGCATAAAATATCGATATTTTTTCATTTTATAATGAAACTGTCAGGCAAAAAAATGGTTAAACAAAATTTATCGCATATTATTCGGGACAGCGAATTACGGCATTATATTGGCGAGGCGTGCACGGTGCCTTCATCGGAGATAAGTAGTCGTCCATCCCGATAATTTACGAAATCTCTAAGACATTGTCTCGGCGCCAATAAATCGCCGGGGCTCAAAAATCAGCTCGCGCGGTCTATTGGACTGCTGCTGCCCCCGCGAAAAATATTTAAAGTTTGCGATAAAAATGTTGAAATGTGTTTTGTCGGACGAAAATATATAGGTTCCCGTGGCCGACCTTTATTATCTCGGCCGTGTGTGCATATGTGCATCTGTGCGTGTGTATACGTGCGTGGGTATGTGTGAGTTGAACGTGTGTTCGCGCAAGCACAGGCTGTGGGCGAGGTCAGCATAATGTAAGAAATACGTCGGCTGCACGTCTCGCGCAATGTAGAGTCGAGGGCCCGGCATCGAGCAAGATTTAGGGTTTGCCCTCTCGCGCGTATATGCACCGACGCGCAGCGACGCAACGGTGGTCAGAATTTAACGCATTACCGGTGTGAGAGTTAATATTGGGCGGACAGCCAGCGCACTGTCTGCTGCGGCTAAACATACGTACTCGCACATTCCTCTTCATCTCCTTTATTATGCTCCCTTTTTTCATCTCTCTTGCTCTTTCGATCCGACGATGTTTTTTACGCACAATTTGCCCGAAAATTCTCCGTCTCGAGTGTTGCGTCTGTAACTTCGGTTGTTTTTGTTTTCAACAAACAGTAAGCATATATGCTAAGTTAACACTGATACAGTTTACATATGGGTGATTCTATACATAAGTGGTAATTTCAAGACAAGGGACGTTACATAAGCCAAGGAGAGTTACGTTGATA
>JAWWEN010052748.1:0-10054 GCA_035582955.1 Sycophila texana | reverse complement strand
TACATATACTCACCAACAATTTTTTCTTAAACTCGAAAACTTGTGCGGTCAAATCAGAAAATATTTTCGCAATTCGAAATTCATAAGTTGACTCTAAAGAACTATTACCATGAGGGGCGCAGCTATTGCACGGGTCAATTCGAAATACCAGAACATGGCCATATTAGGCACAGGTACCTTATTTCTAATTATACAGATAAGCAGGAAGGACTGCGTTAATTAAAATTTCAAGACGCATAAAACAATATTTAATTGTACTCCTCGAAACAATGCATTACACTCGGACAAAGAATATGAATAAGCATTCGCAACAGAGTAAAAGGGGGAGAGTGGAAAGCAACTTAAAGTTCCGCCGGCCCCACGAAATCCGCAAGAACGAGCGAAAACAGGCCAATTAACGTAGCCCACCCTCCCCTCGGATCCCGATCGTTCATTACGATTTCGAAATTGCTCGTCGCGCGAGTCACCCCACCGTCAGCGAGTACCTCTCTCGGGGAACTCCCCCCTCCCCCCAGCCATCCGGCCGCGGTGAAAGACTTGAGGATCGAACGTCGAGCATTCGTGCGGCTAAGTGGCGGAGACGCGAATGGCGCGGCGCGCTCGCCTCTGTTGCCATAGCGTCGCCCCCTAATTAGCAACTGGCGCGCCGAGCGGCCGCATTGTTTCCGTCGCGCGTCTACTTTCGCCGCCGGTGGGCTCTCGACTCCGTCGCCGGGATAAATAATGCACTCGAATTTTCTTGTCTCGTCGCTCGGCGCGCGAGAGATCGTTTTGCGGCAGGCGGAGGAGATAATGCGCCGGAAAGAGCGAGTTAGCCGTCCGGTACATAGTGGGCGATTAATTGCGCCCGGAGGAGCGCCCGCCCGGCGCTCAAAGAGCATAATGTCTTCCCCGAGCACAATGGGGCCGCTGTTTCCTTTCTCGTCCTCCGGCGTCGCGCTCCTTTTTTTCCGCGTTTCGGTGCCGCGCGCTTCGGTCCGGCCCCCGGACCGCCCGGACTTTGCGATGGGATTTAATGATTGATGGCGAAAGAGAGAGAGAGAGAGAGGAGAGAGAGAGGGATAGAGCGGCTATATGCTCGCGAGCTATACGCAGCTCCCTGGCGAATGTAAAGATAGCGGCTCTCCTCGCCTATGCACAGACGAATTCGCGGAATTCCCACGATGCATTGTGGCTTTTTGTGAAATCGAGGTCGGCCCGAGCGCTCAGCTGACTTTTTCTCGGGCCGCGCGCTCGTTATTAATGACGGCGATTTGCGCGGCACGGAATTTTCCTTCGCACTCAACCTTCGATCGAGTTTCCCGGAAGGGGATATTACCTAGATGCCGAGGACGCGTCGACGGATAATTGGGTTCGATTTCACTTCTGCGAATTTTCCGCCTTAGTCTGTCTTCGTCGCGGGTCATCTGTTTCAATGACACATTTTCATCGGGAATCCACACGGAGATATTACTTTCGGGCTGATGAATGGGGCTGCGATATTAAAAATTCAGAGATTTTTTCTTACCTGCTTATAGGTCAGCAGCGACGGAGAAATAATGAATTATTGCTTTCAGTAGTAATGTCGGATAATGATCAGACCTGTGAATAGCTCTGGATTCTTGTTTATATTTGCATTACTGTTTTCAGTCGTAACATCAATCAATGGTCAGTCGTATGAATAGCTGCCGTTTCTTGTTTGTGGGCGTATTATATGCAGTATAACGGTAGTCAGTGACCAGACAGGTTAACAGTTCTGCATTCTTGTTTATAGACGTATCGCTATTTTCAGTAGTTAGATATATAATTTCAGTAGTAACAGTCGTAGCTGGTGAGCCGTAATAAGAGTTCTAAATTTTTGTTTAAATTGCACTGCTATTTTCAGTAGTAAAAGTTGTAAGTGATCAGGCGAATAAACATATTTTTATAGATATGTATATATTCAGTGGCAACAGCTGTAAAAGATCAAGCATTATAATTTCTTTATAGGAGTATTCTTAATTTCAGTAGTAATAATAGCGAAGATCAGATATACAATAGTTTTCATGTTTGTTTATAGATAGGGATTTCAGAACTAACAATCTTATACGATATATTCTAAATTCGTTCTAACAGTTCTAAATTCTATTTTAGATTTATACTACTATTTTCAGTAGTGAGAGTAGTAAAGAAGGCTCACTACATTCTTGTCTTTATTTACACAGGAATTCGTAGTTCACAAGGCATCATTTATTTATAAAATGAACTTTAAAAAAGATGCATCCCAAGAATACGCCTCGCTCATTAAAAGGATTACGTTTTAATAGACAGATATTGACCCTGCCTCAAAGCGAAGAGGCCGTTAAAAATGCAGCTGCCATTTATTTATTTTCCAACGAAAAATCTCCTTTAGCCACTGGAAGCTAAAAATCGCCAAGCCGTATATAAGAGGCAGTTTTTTTTTCACAAGGCTCGCGCACGAAGGAAGTAGTAGTAGTCTCTTTTAGAGTCGCCGGCGCGCGCCCGGGAAACGAACTCGGCGAGAAATTACACACGGCGCATTGCGTAAAGGAGGGGTCATTTCTGCGCCTCGTCATCTGCGCGCTTTCTGATTTTTATCGTCGTGCCAGAGCCCCGCTCTCGTTTCGAAAGCACAAACCTGCCTCTCTCCCCAATACCGCGCGCCGTCAAAGTCGCTCGATCATAATTTTCCGAAGCAACCCTTCAGCTGCCATTCGCACAGCCGGCCGCACGGGCATTTGCCCTCCCCGACTGCATTGCGATAATAACGCCGGGAGTGAGCACCCAGTATTACCACTTTTCTCTTACACCCCGAGCTTCGATTTACGTTCATTCGCGTAGAGTCTCCATTCGACCCCAGTGCGAGCCGCGAGGGCGAGAGAAAAAAAAACACACCCTCGTTATGGATGCTTCGTCTGGCGGGAGGCAATCAAAATCTTAATGAGAACTCCCGTTTCTTTTCTCCGAGTTTTTAAAAGATTTTTAATTCAAAAAATTTTTCACATTTCGCTTTTATTGGTGAAATAAGATTACTTGTGTATACTTTTTTCAAGCTTTAGTTTTAACGACCTCTGTTTTAATGACTTGCAGATACTTTATTGGCCTTTAGTTTTAATGACCTTTATTTAATGATTTGCTTATACTCGCATTGACCTCTAATTGTAATTTAAGGTAGTTCCTCAAAATTTAGAAAGATTACGCGGAACAATAGAAAAAATCAGGCGTATTCCTTATGATGCAAAGAACTTTTTATTTTTTTTTTTTTTAATAAAGTTCGTCGATGAAATTTTCAAGAAAAAAAATTATTTAAAACATCGTGTTGTACGCATGTGTAAATTGCAGTAAATTAATTGTGACCGAAAATAGTACAATTATAGTATAATTTATGCCTTTAGTTATAGATAAACAAATCCTCTTTCTAGTGATTCTAAAACATATTTACCAAGCCGAGCTTTTTAAAAAGATATTGATTATCATAAATAAGAAAATGAATTATTTTATAACCTCTTTCGAAAATTTGAAAACAAAATATAGATAAAGTTAATTTTAAGATAGCTGACTGATAGCGGACTGGCATTTTAAAAACAACGTTAATCAAATGAAAGTTTTTTTTATATTAATTTTTTTATAACTTATTATTTTTAGCGGTCTCACAATTGAAATTTTATTTAATTTACTTAATGTTTAATTTTGTAATTATTGTTACTACTTGTATTATACAGATTAGTAAAATGCATATGATTGCTCACTTCATTGACTCCAAAGTTGCTAAAGAACTACCTTAATAAGAATATTTATGTCGGATTGAATATTTTCAAAACAGTTACATAGAAATATTCTGCTCTAAAACTAATTCCTTGACAGGTAAATAAGTACGACTTATGTAGTCCTTTAAATTAAAAACAACATTAACAAGGTAATTTTACACAAGAATAAAAAAAAAGTAAAAATCCTTATAAAACTTATTAAGTCGCTAAAGTCGAAAAATCAAGCTGCGAAAGCTCGCCAACCGACGTAAATAAACATGAAAGAGAAAATTTTCACAATTAAAAAGGCAGCTGGCAGCGCGTTGCGAGGTCCGCATAAACTTTTGCAACCGGCAGCATTTGCCGGGATATTTGCGCTCCGCAAGGACGATAAATGCGCGGCGCGCAGTGCACGTATAGCCGCGGCCCCCGATAGGCGGTCGGGGAAGCGCGCGTTTATACCCCCGCGCAAGAGGGTTTTCGGTGAGCGCGCGAGGGTCTCGAGATAAAGCTCCGCGCGCAGCCGCGGCGCTGTCTGCAACGGTTAAACCGAGACGATATTGAACTCGCGGCGATATATTCGCGCGGCACCGCGCATACGAGCGATAAAACATTATTGCATTAGGATGGCGTGGCGGAGCGAGCAGCGGCTTAATTCGCACGGGGCGCGAGGTGCGCGCGGGAATATAGAAAAGAGCAGGGGGTAGGGGGTGTACACCCCCGCGGAAAATGAAGAACGTGGGCGCGACGCGACCCGGCCGGGATCAAGCGAGCGAGCCCCAGCGAGCCCCGCGGAAAAACCGGGTGAGGAAGCTTTTATTTGCCGTCGAGAGTACTTCTTGGAATTTTACACTCGTCGCTTT
Source organism: Sycophila texana (assembly GCA_035582955.1). Lineage (NCBI taxonomy): Eukaryota > Metazoa > Arthropoda > Insecta > Hymenoptera > Eurytomidae > Sycophila > Sycophila texana. The sequence goes on along the minus strand of JAWWEN010052748.1, from coordinate 5,466 downwards.
CACTTCGACTTTGCAGCGACTTTTATTTGTGGGTCTACTTCTGTTGCGTGATGATAATCGATCGATAAAATAATATATATAGCTGCAATTAAACTTTTTGTTTATAGCTGGTTTATTAATAGAATCGCTTATTAAGTGCCGAAGAGAGTGGGCTGCTCGTTACTGTTTCATTTAATTGTTTTGTTTATTTATAAAAAAATGCAATACAATTTAAAACTCACTTTATAACTAATCAATTGAAGTAGTTAAATTTTTTAAAGCACACTTAAATCGAGAAACTTTTTAACTGGGTTATTTTATTTACTAGAATCATAAATAAAGATTTACAAAAATAAAATAATTATTAAAAAAAGTAAATTTATAAAAAGTTTTCCCAGTAAATCTTTAAAATAATTTTAAAAAACCGCTGCCAATAGTTTGGCACCTAGCTTCCTCAAACATAATTTCAGATTTCCTTTTTTTATATATTAATAATAATTTTTTTTACAAAATATATTTTTGAAAATTTGTACTCAAGTAAAAAAACTCAAGTATTTTTAATCAATAAATAGTATATTAGTTAGATTTTTTGAAGCACTTAACCGTATAATATATTAGTTCTGTTATTTTATTTATAAGAATCACAGAAAGATTTTCTTTGAATTTCGTGCGAGCATTTGAAAAGCATTTTAGTTTCTTGAATAACGTAAAAAATAGTTTGATTACGTTATCAAGGGAAATTTATAAAACAGCGGCGCAGCGAGAATAAAACAAAAGGAAAATGATAAATCTGTTGAAAAAATGACGTTGACGGTCAATTAAATTTTTACGAGGTACTTGGCAGACACTGTAACAGGTTTACCCCAGCCTTTTTATACGACTCCTCACCTACGCGTATAACAAGCCGCAACATTATGTAAATGACGATGCAATTGTCTGCAAAGAGGCCGACTTGTAACGCGCTTTATCGTCCGGACTGACCCCCCTTACACTTGAAATACACAAGCCGCACGAACGTCAGCGATAATATTACTCGGGGGAAATCTTAGCGCGTCATTGATTTAAGTCATTTTTTCTGGATCGTCAGTGACGCCTCGCATCGAACGCCTCGAGGCTCGCGGAAATAATACGAAATGAATGAACTTGCGTACTCGAACGAAGGAGAAATAAACGAGCGCGTATATAAGGGGCAGGAGGCGATGATCGTCCGGAAAAAAGGAGAGCTTGTAATCCAGCGTTGCTCCCCCGGGACTCGAAAGGTACCATGACTTTAGAAATATCGCTTGGTTTGCGCTAGTTGCCGACTTATTAACGGTTGAAATAATATACGTAAATTGAGAGTCGTCCGTGCAATTTTCCGAGTTTAACAGCCCTTAAAAATTTAATTTGACGTTTATTAAAAACGATGCTCTTGCGTTTGAAGAAAAATCCTTTTCAGTTCGACAGCGATATTAATAAGACCTTTTTATATTTTCATTTTTTAATTGTTAAATGTTTTTTTTAAGTAATACATTTTTATTGGGCTTAATATAATTTTCGTGACTGGTATACCTTCGATCACCTATGGCTGATTGTAGCGTGATTTTACTACTAATCTTTGATAAATATGTATATACTGTTATTTAAGTTTATGGATTTTGTTGTGCAGGACGAACATTCAGAAAGCATTGGAATTTCCGATGCACGGGAAATCTTTATGGAAGTATAATATAAAAGATTTCGATGCTCTTTGAAAATCTTCTAAAAAAGAACAGTCTTAGGAAGGTCTTCTTTGTCAATAACATATTTTTCCTTTTTACTGTAAAAGTAAATCCGTACAAAAATATACATCCTCTCTTCTTATCGTACGCATTCCTTCTTCAAGAACTAAAAACATTAACGAAATATTTTTTATATTTTTTTCAGGTGAGTAAAATAATCCACTGTCATTCGTCATTTAAGAGCAAAAAAGGCAAAAGTATAGAAGATCTTAAACATTTCGAATATCTTAAGTATTTCAGTAAGTAACAAAAAATAACTAGCGCTTTTGTTATATAAATTTTTAAACACAATTCCAACTTTACATTCGCCCCGCCGGCAATTTTTTCTGAAAAATTTCTTAAAACTGCCGCTCCGCTCTAAAACTTTCTATATTTAAATATTAAGTCCAATATTGCACAAGAAATACGCGAGATACTCCGTATCTATTTTGCCAAAGGTGCGTAGGTTCGCGGAACACTAAAAAAAAAAAAAAAATATCCTTAAAAAAGAAAACGCGCTTCTAATATTTTTCGTGTTCGGTCAGGCCAGATGTGCCCAATGATTTTAAAAACACAGTGGCCAACCGCGCGCTCAGTGTGCAGTTCCGACACTTAGAGAAAAATGCTCTCCCCGGATGCTTATCGGCTGCCAGAATATTGGCGGCCGCGCGCTCGGATAGCCTGCATTTAAGCCTGCCTACCCACCGGCGCGCATTTGCAGAGCCATAAACAGCAAAATTACCCGCTAACGTCGTACCTCCCCCCCCTCTCCGCCCTCACCGTTCCTTCCAGTGTCTTTCCTATCTGGTTGTCTCCCGCGGATAGCGCCCGCGGCGGAAAAAAAAACTGCAGAAATGATTTCAGCAGCGGCGACGAGTGTACCCTCGTAAAAGTCGGCTCGGCACTTCTGCGTATATAAAACAAGGAGAATTTCACACACGTCCCTTATCTCGAGGACGAATCGCGACATCGAGGCTGCGTTATCGACGCACGCGCGTCGCCGGGGGGCCCTGCGCCATGAGAACTGAATTACGGGCGAAAACACCGATATTAAGTCTCGTGAAGTCGGCCCTGCTTCGGAGAAATACTTAGCTGTCCCCGTGTGAGTGCGCGCGCACGAACTGCAATTTCTGCAAGGGCGCGGGGGCGCACAACCTACAAGTCAACCCAACGTCGATTCGAGCACGAAAGACCGATTCGAGTTTCGACCCTTTTCCCCGCTCTTCCTTTTTTTAGAGCCTACCTCTGTGTGTGTGTGTGTGTGTGTGGGCGCGCGTGCGTGCGTGGTGTGCGTGTGCGTGTGCGCGCGCGCGCGTGTGTGTGTGTGGACGTGAGAGTGGCTCATGTGGAAAAAGAGTATAAGCGCGCCTCTCGGGTATTTTTTTTTTCGCTGGCGCTCGGGTATCGGGCCGAGCGATTTGTCGACGCGCGGCCGATTACTGAGGGGCGACGAGGAGAGGAAGGAGTATCTTGACGGGAAAGTATAGGAGCTTTTTCGAATTTATTTTTGTGTTTGGGCGCGGTCGCGCGGATGTTTGAGCGACGGCAATTCGCGTGAAAGGTAAAGAGCGGAATGTTGATCGGCAGGAGGACACTCGACCGAAAATTATTTGAAGAGGTCTCGCGTACGGTCGGACGCCGAAATTTTACGGTGATCGATAAAACCATAGACCAGCGGCGTGTATTTTACGATTTTCCAGAATTTTCTGCATATTATTGACAATTTTTCTTTTTTGTTTTTTCAATATACAAGAGTGCGCGCGTTATTTTGAATGTGTCGCTCTTCTTTTTTTTCTTTTTAAATTTTTAATTCAAGTGTCTGATCGAATGTTTGAAATTTTTCCCGATGATTAAAAGTTCTAACTCGATAAAAAAAATTTAAAAATACTGAGAGAGTCAAGATAAAGTCGTAAAAGTTTCACAAACGTTGATGTATAGAACTACGATTGCGTGGTTAAAAAAAGAAAAGCGGAACTTTTCAACCTACATTGTATAAATAAAAATAGAAGACTTTCTCGTACCTGCGTACATAATTTTCCCGCGAAATAGACTAATTGGCCAGACTCGTGCCTTTCTTTTTGCAGTAAATCGGTATACGGATTCTGTTTACAACGGAGACTTAGTTCAACTTTGAACAAGTTTTAACGATGTTTGCGTTTAATAAACTGTTGTGCCCCGATAATATTTTATTCCCGACCCTGTCCCGCTGACTTTTCTGTCCTTCCGAGCAAACTCTGACTTGTCCGGCTGGCTGAGGGAACACTTGGAAAAATGGCTCATACACCGGCTCTACAAAAGCCGTCCAATAAAAGCTCGAGCGCCCGGGACGATATCGTGAGATTGGCCGGCCCTGGGCCACCCCCTCGGCTTTACGGTCAAATTCCGCGAAGCGCATGGTCATGCTGTTAATGTCGCGGCGGCACTCGCAATTACGCTGCTGATTTTCGCTTAATTCCACGTTCGGCCGACCCCACCCCGTTCAACGGCGTGCCCTGGCGCAGCGACACGAAAATCTTGCGCGCTGCGTGAGGATAATACCCTGTCATAGGCTGCTGCCCCCCAATCTGCCCGCTGCATAATATCATATTACAATCCGCTACGATCGCCACTCGTAGTACGCGAGCAGCTGCGCTTGATTCATAACTGTGCAATATCGCTCTGCAATTTTTTTTTTTTAAATTTCTTTTTGTAATCCTACTTTTAATTGTTCAGCGTTTTTCTTCTTTTCGTTCAGTAGTAAAAATAGTTAATGGTCATGCACACGTCCTATCCCTAAATTTCCTAAATTTTTCTTAATGGATGTACTTTTCAGTATAGTAACAGTCGTAAAAGATCAGCGAAGTAACTGCTCTAAATTTTTTATTAGATGTAAACTGCTACTTTCAGTAGTAAAACTACAGAATGGTCAGACGAACGAATATATTTTTATTTCTAAATATATTTTTTACATACCATCGCTAAAAGTGCTGATTTTTACCCCGGCGCGGAAACGAAAAAAGAGCCATTTTGGCGTGGGGATGTAAAAAAATCGTATATCCACTACGGAAAAAAAGAAAGAATGCCTCAAATCGTATGTTGGATTCGCCTCGATAATTTCCACACGATTTAGGACCTTTCTTTCTTTATTTCCCTAGTAGCATAATATACTATTTTTCAATTATACTAACAATCATCAAAGCTCAAACAAATGATAGTTCTACATTTTTGTTTAGAAGTGTATTGTTATGTTCAGTAGTAATAACTGTCAATGGTCAGACACACGGGCATTTTTTATATATTTTTATTTATAGATTAATTTTTAAGTAGTAACAGTCATATATGGCCAGCCACCTGAACAGCCCTTTATTCTTGTTTAGATTTGAATAGTTATCTTTTTCTTATGTCGTCCCTTCGAGTTACTCAAGTTTTATAATTAAAAACAAAAAATATTTAGTTGATCGTCAAATGTAAAAAGAATATTTTTATTGTCATTTCAAAAGACGGTGGCATAGTACGATATTTATTAGCACCATCATGTATGCGTTTAATGGGACAAGCCTGTGTTAAACCTGTGAAAAACAAAAAATTATATTAACAATTAAAAATTTTAAATTTAATTGGATTTCTATATTTGAAAGATGAATATTGAAACTAGAAGTATTAATAAACATTTTCAAACTGATCAGGTCCAGAAATTTTGGTCTGAATCTTAATAATGCTTATGGACACTCCGTACTCAGTTTCGAATACATTTAAGCTCTGTCGCATG
>JAWWEN010052747.1:0-10057 GCA_035582955.1 Sycophila texana | reverse complement strand
TGTTAGATTCGATTATCTAAAAAATTCGCGTGAAGCTAGATTTTTGATCAAAATTCTTACGTTTTGGAACACTGTGCACCACCCCGTATATGGCGGTGCCGACCGAGCGCTCGTCTCTTTGGCTGAGCCCCACCGCAATCCTCTTAAGCGCACCTCCCTTTATGCACGATCGCCGCTCGACCCCCGAGGCCTAAGCTATATTGGAGCTTTTTGTCGGGACGTGCTGAACAGGGTCTTATTGGGACTCCTCTCCTGCTTTCAGCGAGGCCTGATTAAAAAGCGCGGAGCGTAAAGGATTCAAGGCGGACGAGGTGAATGCATGCGCGCGGGTAAGGCTATGGTGAATTGTAGATTTACGGTGGTGAGATCTGCATCGATCGGCTGACTATATGTTAAATGTTTATATAAAAGTGTGCTTTTTTCGTTCATGTTTTTTGTAATGAGTACTTGTTAACTGTGGATTGTGAATAATAGAATATAGAATAGAATAGTCGTTTATTGTTATGCAATATTAAATTTGTCCAAACTTGCAAATATTTCTTTGCAAGCTTTAAAACAGTACCTGTCTATGATTATTAAATTTTCATATGAACCTTCACAAACGTATCTTAACTACATAAATTTGTAATGAAAAAAGCACTGCATAAAATACTTTCCATTGCGAATTTATAATATTTTTTTTTCGAAAAATAAACAAAAAAATGAAAGAATCATTCAAATGCCATGCAGCTGTCTAGCGACATTGACATACCGGGACACGCGTGGGGGAACTTCGCAAAGGTTCGGAATCAGGAATAACGAGGAGTTTCGCCCACGCGACGGAAGGCGTTATACGCAGGAGTCGCGGAGCTTGTCCCTAACGATACGCGGCCCCGCGGTTTCCGACAGGCGTCGATGTAACGAGACGCATTGCAAAGCCGAACGGAAATGGCCCGACCTCTCGCCGGAAGTTAATAAAGCAAATTTACTATCCGCCATTAACGGAGCCGCGACACAACAGCCGAGCAGCTCGTTAATCCCTCGAAATGTCGTCTCGCCCCTCGTCTCTTCTAGTCCCTCTCTTGGTATGTATACACCCGTTTTCTGTCTTATACGGGCAAGTTACGTGGGAAGCCTGCAGATGGGTTTATACATTTGCTCCAGGGGGTAACATCGAACTGGTTGACATGAAAGAGACAGAGTTAGAAATATTTCAAATATTTTTTACAATAAAATTACTAAACTTTAATAAACTGTAGTGTTTTGATATTCAGTTTATACATCAAATGAATAGTTTATAGTTAGCTAATATTTATTAGCTGTAAATATTACTTAATATTCTATAGAAATTACTAAACTTTATAGTAAAAATAAAAGAACTGTAAATATAACGTTAAGTATATACGCGAAAAATCCTAATCAGACTATCTGCATGCTTACTTACCGGAGGGCATATTTGAACTCGCAAGTGTTCGACTATATATCTGCTCATTTAGCATATAAGTGAGTTTCAAAATTCCATACACGTTTGTTATATCAATGATAAAAGAATAAATAAATAAAAAATAAAACATTTTTATAAATAATGTTTTAGTTGCATTTTTTTTTTAATTTTGCCATACTGTGCAGAAAAATTTATAAGATAAAAACTTATAACATATCAAGTACCGTAGAGTTTAGTTAAATTTGCTGGTTCTTTTGTAAAGATAACTGAAATAATTTTCTTAGTATAGATAAACCTTTTTATGTACAGGAAGAGAGCGAGACTTCCGATCGACTGGCAGGCGGCGCAAATGTTACTCCGAGAATGTTTATCAATTTTTTCTCATAACGCTTGATTAATGTGCATATTTTACGGGTAAAATAGTGCTGGGAAGTGAATACGCGACGGAGCAAAGATTTGCATATATATTGCCGGCATCGAAGGGGGCTTTTGAAAGTATAATGGAGGCTCAAGTTCAAGTTCAAACCGGCGGCCGAAGTATAACACCTGTTACAAGGAGGCGAGCAAATAAAGTGGCGTTTGAAACTGACGCGACGGGCATTAGCGTCATTGTTTTGCGAATGTTTCTTGTTCTTTCCACTTGGGCTATCTCCTATTTTCGCTGATTATAAAGGAAGCAACTTTTCGAGACACTTAAAAAGTTTCGCTCTTATAGACAATGGCCTTTCTTCCGAGTCCTTTTTTAACTGCGCCCATTTGTACCGAGTAATTGCTCAAGTGGAAAACCAGCTGAGACATCAAACTGAATTTGTCATCTTTTATTCGCTCACTGATGAAATACAACGATCAATGTATTTTTTATAAAATTGATACTTTGTCAAGAACTACAATTTTTTTGAAATAAAACTTTATTTATACTTATGTAATATAATATTATATTTATTTATTTATTTATTTATACTTATAATGTAACTATTTTTTTTTTTTTTCAGATTAAGTTGTGAGAAAATAATGCACGTAAGAAAATAGTTATAGCAGCGTATAAATAATTTGTTTATAAATTACACAATCTTTTCCAGTTCAGAAGAAATATCTATTATTAGGAATTTAATTTGATTTATGCATGAAAATAATAGCATAGTAATTTTTTATCCAAAGAAAAATCTATGATTCATCTTTAATATTAGAAATAAGTAACGTAATACCACTGATAACAAATTTGTTATGGAATACCATAAATAACATTAACTTATAGTAAAAAGCAATTAACACAGAATTGCCAAATATATAACAATTGCGGAATTTACTCGGATTTTTACTCATACTTAAAAAAAGTCAGGAACGGCCCAATATCAGGGCGATAATTATACTTTTTCGTGCATTTTGCCCGCGTTATTTATTCCGCTTTAAATAACGCGAATTCACATCGACTCCCTTTTTCATTAAAACTATTTCCGCGGAAATTGCAGCGGTCGCTGAAAAATATCCTACCCCTCTTCCCTTCCTCTGCCTCATATTGAGCACTAACAATTGTCGACAATAAACATGAAAATAAATGTCCAATGACCCACTTCTCAATTTAATTACCGAACGAAAATAAAAGTCAGAGAGAGACAGAAACACTAGCTCTTTCGAGCGTCGACTATAATACATGTCTAAAAAAAAAGATTTCGACCACAAGTGAAATCATCGCGATTCGTAATTTCGCGCCCTTTGACGAGAACGAATTTCGTCTCGACGGCCTAATGGAGCTCGTCTGGCCGAGCAATAAATTCGGGGGGAGAACTGTGAAAAAATCGGCGCGACGAAAGAGACGGAGTGGGTCCTCTGTCGCCCGCCTCGTAATTATCGTCGTTTAATTGCCCTCGAGCAACGCGCGCGCGCCCAGTTGTAAATGCGATGCGCCTAAACGGAGGGACTCTAATAACGCCAATTATTCGCCGGACCAAGGGAAAATCGGACGGACTAATTACGCGATATTGCGCGGCGGTCAGCAGGCGCGTGATGATTTAAGACCGACTGCTGATGCGTTGGGCTCGATGAGTTTTTTAAGGTAGGATTTAATTAATTATTTACAACTGCGTAAGTAAATAATTAATTAAATTTTTCCGGTAAACTCGGGTAAAAATGCATTCCGCCTTCTCGTAGCAGCATCAATTTTAAAAAATAAAAATGAAATTTTCTTTCAACCGCGGTGAAAAACTTTTTCTTTTAAAACTTTTTACAGGCTGTGGCAGCTTTGTAAAAGAGATCAGCGGATTGCGAAAAAGGGTTTTCAAGTTCTGCCCCCTTTTTTTTCTTTCAATCCGATTTTGGTTGCCAACCGCAAGTCCAACTTTTTTTTTCATAAAAATGCCTTCTCTTAAGAATAAACAATTTCTCTTTATGAAAAAAGAGAGATTGATGCGCTCGATGCAAGGATTTAATATGGCACAGATGAATTTCTTCAACAAAAACGAGCTTGATGAATGAGAAAACAGTGATATTTCACAATACCATCAGAGTCCCTTTCGCCGCGATTTAATAAAAAAGATTACCGAATGGATTTTCGTTTTCTGGCGAATTTTCGTTCCAATTAATTAAAATTCCAATAACCCGCTAATTGAAAATTTAATTCTGTAATTGTGTATTGTATGCAAAAAGCATTTTTAATTAACCGCGGTCATTTTTTTGGCTAAGTAAGGGAACACCGTCCAACAAAATTTTCTTGACTATACTAAAAAAAAAACTGCTTTACAGAGTGCCGGTTAATTAAGCAATTTTACTCTTGATTAATTAAAATGCCTATTTTAAAAGTAAGGTCTGATTTAATTTTTCTTTGAACTTTTTAATGAAGAGCTGATGATAATAGGACTGAAAAAGATTATATTCATTATTTAAAAAAAAGAGTTTTCACGTAGAATCTAGAATGAAGCCAGCTCTACTACAATATCAATCAATGTAGCTATCAAAGAAAATTTAATTTAGATATGTACATTATTTTCCTCTCCCGTCTATGAAAGAAATATTTTAAAAAAGACTACCATACGAGATTTAATTATTGTCCTTTCGTGATTAGAAATTTCAGAAATTCATTATTTAATAAAATATTTCGAAATTAAAAATAATTAGTAATTTTTGTCATTATTGTCTCTTTCGTCTTTTCTTTTATTAACAACACTTTCGTACTGATATATGCAAGTACCTTCGTCAGGGCTGGGATATTGGATAAAAGAAAATTGCATTACAGATATTAAGTACAGGTGTTCAAATGAGACTATAGAACTATAGTTTCTCCAACAAATTTATAAATAATTAAATTATTTCATATACTCCATGGTAGTTTCTTTAAAACAACTACTCTCTTAAAAACAATTATATTAAAATAAAAAGAAATAAAAAAATGAACTATGTGAATCGTATACTGCACAGATAAAAAGAATGATTCAAGAGAAAATCATCATATATTTGACAGTCAATTTTCTCATGTCGTTCGTTACAAGTAAATATTTCTTAACAATAAAGAAATATGCATGAACAGTTAATACACGATTTCTTTTAATGCCACGTTTGATTACAGCAAATAATCCATTTCTTAACTGTTAATTCCCAATCATTTGGTGGCATTTAAAGTCACATTCATTAACTATTAAGTCAGCGACTTTATCATAAAGTATTCTTTTTATATGTGTGGTTCGACATGAGCACTCGAGTTTACTTCCTATCTAAAATAGAAAAAAAGTGTGAAAAATATTTCATAATGTCGACTTACGAAGAAAATTTGTGTTTTGTTCTACTCAATAGAATATTAAACATCTCACCTAATAATATATTGCATTTACAAGATAAAAGAATTCTGTTTTTTTCCATACTTGTAGTTTTCAAGTTTACACATTTATTAATTTTGCAAATACTGTTTAATAACTTCTCCATTACAATTATTAACTAAATTTTAATCCGTCAAATTAATATTAAATCAGTATATTATTAAAAAAATTAATAAATCGAATAATTATAGTCAAACATGGAGAAGGTACTTACAATTTTGGTACTCGAAGGTGAGTACAAGGGCCGGCAGAAGCGCCAGCAGTAATAGACTCGATGATCTGTGTGCAGCCATGGCAGGGACGTTCAGCGCGTTGGGCCGGCGAGCAGCGTGACTGGGGGGTCGAGTGAAAAATGTAATTTTTTCGTTAAATTCCATTCTTTATATTTCCGATCGTGAAAACCCCCCACTTCGCAAGGGGCCTCATGTTTTGGCCCTGTCAACGCCACTATGCCCTGATAAGCCGCCGAGAGGAGCGCACATGTGGCTCGCTTTGCCCGGCCTTGACTCCGGACAAGGACGCGGACGAGCCACTTAATAATAGCTTACATTGCGGAAAAGACTGGTGGGCTGCTCTTCTACCTGACTTTTCATTATCCGACTGTGATTTTTGCCTCGCGCTGCACTACGTGCGGACAATCTCGAGCGATTTGGGCTAAGGTCGATTATCAACGTCGAAGCTGAAACGTTGATTGGTTCGACATTTTATGGCGAGTTCTTCTCACAGGCTATCACTTTTAATGAAAATCTTATAAGCTTCATTTTTAGTTGAATCTAATTTTTGTTTAATTTATCCAGGGGTTACCATTGTTTAAAAAAACGTTGAATTGTTTCCAAAAAAAAACGTCGTTAAAAAGTCGTAATTAAAAACGGTTCGTGCCATTAGTGCAATAATCCATAATTGTTCATAAAAGGATAAAAGAGGATTGACTTTTTCATGAAAAAGTCACAAGTTTTTCATTTAAAGCGGTGAAGTTTTAAAAATACCAAATTTAAATGTCAGTATTTACATTTTATGTCAAGAGCTGCATAATTTCCGTAATGCATTAACTTAATTTTCATTTATTTCTTCAAGTACGTGCATAGCGATGAGACACATAAAGAGCGCAGCTAAAAGGCTGACAAAATAATGCAGAGCATTCCCGTGTATTAAAATATCCAGCAAATCTTTAATTTTAAAACAAGAAAAAAGCGAAACAAAAAAAAAAGAAGATCCGATTGAAATAATATCGCCGCGCGTGTTTACGCATAAATGAACCAATCCTCCAGTTTTGAAAGCCCTCGTCAAAAATAAAATCTATCCAGCGGACGGCAAATTAAAAAGCTGTCTATTTCATACATAGCGCGGAACTATTTCGGCCGTTCCTTTCAGCAGATTTCACCCTCCGATCCTCGCTGGCTTTTCACAATTATTCTTTCCGTTTGAATTACTTTGATCGGCCCGCTTAATATACGTCGTCTACGAAAAAGCTCCACTTGAATTTCGCGCGTCGGCGCTTTAATGAAGGTGCACGAAAGGACGGCAATAACGAAGCCAGGAGCCACAGAGTGGCGGGCGTCGTGCGCCTCTCCGCTTCCCGTAATTCAATATAACGACAGGGAAGGGTGGGGGCGACTATTTCGCCCGGTGAAATGACGTGGAAGAGACTTCCGGGGCAAGGCGAACGAGGCATTGTGCGATAAGCCGAGCGACCGAGTCAATGTCAGGTGAGAACCGAGAGCGAGTTTGACCCGGTCACGCAGCGAGGCTGCGACCGATAACGCGCGAGGTTCTTTCTGCGGGTCTTGAACTTTTGTCGGTGTCTCTTTTTACTTAGCGGGACGGTCAAGGATTCGACGGGGTTGAGGTAGTCGCGGTATTGAAGTATTTTGTGAATGTAATTTATTTTGGCGATTAAAACTTTGAAGTGTTTCGAAGGTTTATAATCAATTTTGTGATTGATTTCGTAATTAATTTCTTCTTTAGAATAAAATGGGAAAGTTGTTTATTGTAAAATGCAGTGTTTATAATGAGTAATAAATTGTTAACTAGTTTAAAATAAATTATAATATGTACGCTATCATATTACGTATACATTAATTAAGTAAAGAGATCAGGATCCGATCCAACTCGAGATTCGGTAATTAATTTACATGTTTTTTGAAGCGTGTAATTTGTGATTATGTATAATTACTTTTCAAGATTGTAATCTTTTCAATAGTTAATTTAATTGTAATAATGATGTTCGATGAGTAAAGGTATTAATTGTAGCAATTTCTATGCTTTTATTATTTTTCACATCAGAGAATTCATAATACACAATAGGGAATTATCGATTCTGTTGGTTTTATGGTATAGTGCGCCCATGCGCCTTTGCACTGCGGTGCTGCCACCACTTGTAGTTCAGTCTATTGAGAGAGCCCGACTTGTACAGACGTGCTAAGAGTGAAAGAGCGGTCGAATAAAGATCATTTGTTTAAACTTATTTATCTGCGTCTTTTATTATTTCCTCTCGAAGTAGATTATAAATAACAGGTTATGTGCTCGAGAGTACTTCCACTGCGCGATTAATCTGCGTGTCGGAAAGTGTTTCCGCGAGTAAACTCGAAATCGAGGTTATAGCTTTAGCATCTGATTATTTGCGTCAGATAATTAAGGTCTGAAGTATGTGCTTGAATTCTAATTTAAACTGCCTTTCAGATAAGACGGCCATGGATGACAAGGAATGGAATGACGTGGAGACGGTTTTTAAAGACGGCAGAATTAAGTTTGTGAAAATCACTCATAAGAAGAACATTCCAGCACAAAGGCAGGAGGAAGAAGTGCCTAAGGAGAAAACTGCGCACAGGTCTGTCAGCCCAGAGAGAGGCTCTGACACAGCAACTGAAAGGACGGGCGGTAGCAGCAATGTTACTAGCTCACCTTTGAAGTTGACTCCTGAAAAGGAAGGTAAGACCATAAGACTGTTAGCTAAGAGTGTAACTTACTGTTTTGATTAAAGAGGGGCACGTGCATTTAAGAGGGTTGTTAAGAGAGTTATCACGGTTAAGAAAGTTAAGACGGTTAAGAGAGTTCTGCGTTTATGTAGAAAATTGTAAAGAGAACTAAAATAACTGGTGTATTTATTTTAGGAAACAGTAAGCCAAAGAGTGAAGAGAGTAAGGCGAAGAGTGTTGAAGAAAGGTATGCCGATTTGGTCAAGCTCGTTAATAACATGTGCGAGGCCAATCAGAAGCTTACGCAGCAGTTCACCATCTCCATGGGCAACTTAAACTCGAACATTGTTTCTCTAAACAAGAGTATTGTTTCGCTTGAGAAAAGCATGAAGAATATGCTTACCAATGTTCAGTTTGAAATGAGTGAGCAAAGTCGGAATCTATCTGAGCTGAAAAGCGAACTCAGATCTGACTTGTTGTTAATTATGAACAATATTGAGCAGCTGACTGAAGAAGAGGGTGAAGAAGCTGGCTCAAAGACGGTCAATGACAACCTGGGAAAAACAGATGCAAGAGAGTTGAAGACGGTCCAAAAATCTGTGAAACCAAAAGAGAGTAATGAGGTTCCCAAGGTAACTTACGTATTTAAAGAACCAATTGTCGAGTCTGAACCTAAAAATAAAGAGTGTAATAACGGAGATTTGTCTAATTTAGTTAAAAGAGAGTTAGAAAAGTTAGGTTTTGCTAAAGAGAGAAATATCTTAACTGATTTGCAAAATAAAATCCAGCTGGAAGTTGTTAATAAAAATAGCAGCACTAAGAGAGATTACAAATTAACGGCTCAAGTGAAATTTGATCACTTTCTTGACTATTTAAGGTCAGAATTAAGACAGATTGATTTGTTATGTATCATTGACGAAAAGACGGTTCCAAATGTATCAAAAGACAGTGTTGTTAAAGAGCGTGATACATTTAAAGCAAGAGATGTAATAATAAATCATCTGGATCAAGCCTATTATACTAAAGTTAGCAAAATAGAGAATCCTGTTATTATGCTTGATAAATTAAGAGAGATTAAAATGAGCGAAACTAATGTTACGACAGGCTCTGTGCGAAAAGAGCTTTACAGCATGCAGTATTTCCCTCACAAGGAAACTGCTGCTGATTTCTGGGACAGATTTGAAGAAACTGTAAGACGGTATGAGAATCTGCCAGAAACTAGCTCGCTGTCTGAAGATGAAAACAGGGATGCATTTTATAATGCTGTGATGTCCACTGTACCACAAATTCAGACTGCACAATTTCTCAGTAAAAATTCTACTGGTAAAGGGTTATCTTATAACCAACTAAGAAATTTTATTATGCAGGCTGAAGCTGAAAGAGTGAAAGAGAGCATCCCAATAAAGACGGCCATGACTGCAGATCCTAGCTCTGGCTCTAGCAACATTTGTTGCTACGAGTGTGGTGAGGTCGGGCATTTTCAAAGTGCCTGCACCAATCAAGGGAAGAAGAAGTGTTATGTATGTAACACTGTGGGAGACCACATGTCCTACGACTGCCCAAAAAGACGGTTTGGTAAAGACGGTAGAGCTTCGGGTCAACAGAAAAAGAGGTCAGTAAAAGGACAATTTAAAAATAAAAGGTTTAAGCGAAAAAGTACAGGCAAGACAGAAGGTTCAAAAGCTAAAAAGGCTAAAAATAACGTAAGAAACGAGAGTTCTGATAGCAGCCAAAAATCTAGTAATAGACAATAGGATCCAAAGACGGCATTTCGGACTCAAGGTGTAGGGACTGTTGAAATTAAATTAAAGAATGGTGAAAGATCGGTCTTGAAAGATGTGTTATGCGCGGAAGATCTGTCTGCGAATTTATTGTCAATTAGAAAATTTGTCGATTCTGGTTTAAGTATTTAC
>JAWWEN010052746.1:0-10058 GCA_035582955.1 Sycophila texana | reverse complement strand
AACGTCGCATGAAAATTTCTAGGCGCTAGACAGAGATGACAAAACTATACATCCTTGTCTAGCGCTTAGAAATTTTCGTGCGACGTTGCAAATATTTGAATTGTTCTCCGAGTTTCAATTCGAGGCGAATGTATATTTGTATTTTTTATTTGAAGGGCATCTTGCTCCTTTAATAAACTAAATGAATTAATTGAACCCATTAATACCATTGTCTGATGTAATAACATTAGTGTTTTATAGACATAGAACGGTTTTCTGTTCATTTCATCAATCAATCAATCACCGATGCACACTTGTTCAGTTCCGCATATAGGTGGATGCCACCGCTACCGGTGGAAGCGACCTTCCGACTGCAGACGAGCCAGTCAAGCGTAAATGGTCTAGTCAATTTAAAAAAAAAAAAAAAATTCGCCAAATCAATCCTGCCTGTCTGGGTTCTTTTACACCCAGAGAATGCAATCTTATTCAATAACGCGAGATCTAAATAACATTAGTATCTGGAAAAGCCATCTAAATTGAAACCTGCAAATAAAACGAATGACTTGCATTAACCCATTTCGAAAATAAAACCGCACCTTCTTGCGCACAGAGCCGAGTCTTTTCCTTCCTTTTGCACCGGAATGAAATCACTGCTGGACATTCAGCCGGATAGAATTTTTTCCTCCAGCCCTCGGCGTCTTTTTGCCCGAAGACGCAGGCTCTAAAATGGCCAGGTAAAGGCTGCCACAGCGCGTCGCTCGCGTAACGCGGAGCGCACCGAGACTTCGCTGTATGTACGCGGGCGAAGCGAAATCGAGCGCGCGAACTAGACCATCCGGTTTTCCCGTCACCTTTTAACGAACTTGACAGTGCGGCTCGGGTACTCGAGTCGCCGGTGACGCGCGACCGGCGTACTTACTCGCGCGAGCCAAGCGAGTGAAACGAGGAAAGGAGATCGGCCGGCGATGTGGTCGGCGCGGTTTGTATGTTTTAGTAATTGCCGTGCGAGTGAGGCCTGATTTGTGGCCACCTTGCAGTTGTTTCAATTATAAGTACAATCGCTTAACGTCTCTTTTTGTCCACTTCCTGCAGCATTAATTTCATTTAGTCGTAATAAATTATATTGCCGTGTGGTGCAGGTATAAAGCATCGATGTTAGCTAAGAGGCTGTCCAGTCTAATCTTTCGCGGAACTGAATATTTTTTTTTTTTTTTTTCAGAATGTTGAATATATTTTATAGATCGTTCTGCGATTATTAAAAACAAGTCGTTAATTCATGTACGAGGAGGATTATCTACGGGCTTGAGATTTATGACAATTAAATTCAAATCAAACGGTGCTCGTTTGTAATGATACAAAAATGAAGAGTCCTTCACTTTCATTTGCTTCTCGTTATAGAAGTGAGGAAGTCCGATAAAAAGAGCGACAAAAAAGAGGCTGAATTTCTTATAAAAGCTATTCGGATTCACACAGCTATATATTTCCGTTTATTCAGTGTCGAACCTTGAGAAGTATACGCATCCTCTCACCTCTGAATAAAATCACAGAAGTCCGTGATTTAATTACCGCCCGAGGAGATGCTCGAACGGATTCGATATTCGTAATAAAATAGACATTAAGCAACGTCTCATCTTATTAAATTTTCTAAAACGCTTTGTACCATTGGCTCGCGATAAAATTAAATCGTAAACTCTCCATTCATACAGCAAGAAGGAACATCGTCAAAGAGCACACACACACACAATCCGCAAGACTTGCTGAACGGGAGATGACACGATAGAGGCAAGTTTGTTAATTAATGAATTAAAGCTAAGTTTGCACAATTGTGACGTCCTCGGGAGTTAAGCTTGCGCGTGCGAGCTTTTCGAAAAGCCTCTCTTTTACGTGATGTCCGACTTCCATTATGAAGACGGGAGCAAGTGCACGAGGGAGGCGGAACGAAAGAGTGACAGCGCCGTTGTCGTCGTCATGTCTTAATTGGAAGGACTTTCTTTACCCTGGAGTATTTTATGGCTCTTAGTGCGGTAATTGCGAGTTGTCGTCTTGAAGTTTTAATTAGCTCAGCGTCAAAAGGAGGATTGCGAGAAAAATTGTCATCGTTTTCTAGACAAAAGATCCGCCCTGGCATCGGGAAACTCGCACACTTTGTAACTCTCTGCGACATTGTTTTTTTCTCTGCTTAATTAACTTACAGAATGTTTTACAAAATGTATAGAGCATTTGTTTATCTATAGTGGCATGCTTACTCGAGTTTTATCGTGCCTTTCGAGGAAAATTTACTTACTATACTGTGCCACATGAAAACTATAAAGAATAAAAAAACGTAATTCTAGTATTAGTTTACTTATATTATTTTTATAAATTAAAAAACAGTATATAAATAACATAATAATTTTATAAAATAACATATTTTTTGTTAAGCATGCATTATGATAAGTGTTTGCGTTAGTAAGTCGTATGCATCGTAACAAGGCTGACTGAACCTACAGCGATAAGATTTCTCCAGTATCTCCCCAACACACTTTTCGTGTCGAAACGTCTTGTATCTTCAAAATTTAACATCACTACTCGCTCTCAAACAAATTTTTTTCATTTAATCCTTAACGAGGCACAGACCTACAAATAATTTACAAGCACCGACAAAAAAAAACAGACACGTCTATTTACACAAATCATCATCATCCTCATCCTCCAACCGTATAGAATGAAAAGACCTGCCACACAAAACCACACGCATGTTAACACCTCTTTTCATCCTCGGATCTCTCGAAAATCCCGCGCTAATGATCGCTTGCGCAATACACAAAGCACGATATAAAAAAAAAATAAAATAATCCGACGGCAATCAATTCAAGCCCGTCGACAGGCCCTCAGTGGAAGCAACACCTCTGGTTACAGGTGCAGCAGGAGCAGCATCCGCCTCGGGGCGTCCCGGGCCGGAGCCGTCCGGCGGGCGATCAGCTGATCGCGGGCGCCGGCTCTCGTAGTCGCGCGCAGGTGCGGGCGTATATACACACGCACGCGGGCGATATTGCGCGCGCGTCAAAGGAGGAGGCAGCGCGCGCCAGTGTGGCGGGGGAGTCGCGGCCGCCTAGTGTGGCGCGAGCCGCGAGCCAGTGCGGGAGCCCCCTGCGTCGCGCGGTCCAAGCTCCTCCGTCGTCGGGTGGTTATGCCGAGGCCCGCGTGTGCCGTGTGATATCAGTGTCCGAGAGTGCCGAGCACCTCAGGGATCAGAGATGAGCGCGAGGGAGGTCACTCTGGTGGGCGGCTCGCCCTGGGGCTTCCGCATGCACGGCGGCTGCGATCAGCATCAGCCTCTCCGCATCTCGAGGGTGAGTTCGCATCTTCGTTTTCCTTCATCTCGCACTTTTGAAAATGCAAATTTATACAATTTTACCACTCCTCGACGGGATGTTTTATGTGGGTGGTTACATTCTTATGAGCAGCTTTATCCACTAATTTTTAGTGAAATTTCACTGATTACAATTAATTACTGCAGTAGTTTCTCGTGAATTCAACTTTAGATAGTACTCGACGGTGGAGCGGAAATCGGTGCCGTTTTTTTAGGGATTTTTTTTTTTTTTTTTTAATAATAGACGGTTACGTAAATAACCGAGTGTGTGCGAGTTCCAAAACGCCGCAAAACGTAACCTCAAACAAGCTGAAGCGTTCGATTGTATAACTTGGTGTTTAGATGCTTTCCGATGAGTCATTTTTTTTATGTTGACGGAGATACATTATTTTTTATTCGGCCGTTACATCGCGTGCTGCGTTCTGCACGTGGGGCTGTTACGACAGGCTACTTTAAATTTTGATGTAACACCGATATCTGATCGGCTCCATTGTTGACGTGAGCTTTATAATATATTCGCGAGGCGTCTGTGTATATTCAAATGACTGTGCGGTGATAAGGAAAGTCGCTGACGCGCATTACGCTCGTAAAGACGTCGGGATATCGCAATCCCGATCTCCGGCCGTGGCTCACAAAAGAGTCGCCTCCTAAATTTAAATGCCGCGGCCCCCCGAAAACTCCGCGCGAGCTTTCGCACCTTCGGCGCGCGGCTTCGCCTGAAAATTAAGGAGTCACTCGATAAGCTTCCGAAAGTCGATCAACCGCGAAGTCACAAGGTTCTTTATATGAATAAATCTGCGTATTAAAATTTGATGATCAACGCGAGTGTCGAAAAAGTTCTATGCAAAAGCAGAGTCGAAAAGCAGAAAAACACTATAGGTAATATATTATGCAGCCAGCGAAGTGGATCCGAGGAAGAAAAAAAAAGTCACCTCGGCCTTGACACACGCGGCACCGTCAAATCGCCTTATCACGGCAATGCGCCTTCGCTTACTTTCGGAAGAGACTAAAAAAGCTTGAGAACATTTATCGAATTATTAATTTGTTTTTTCTTCGCTTTTTTTATACTTTACTTATTTGCAAGTGTAAAATGAACTGAATTGATTAAAATAAACTGCACGTGAATTCTATTATATACTTAACACGATACGCCTGGAGGAATATAAGGGAAACATATTGATTTATTAAACATTATTAATCATGAATTTTTAAAAACCGCAAGTGTGTCAATGATTAATACATTTCTTATTAATTAAACTAATCTAAAGATAAAAGCTGCATGGTTGATTTCTCCTTCGAACCTCGAAAATGAATTTCGAAACGACATTAACCCACTCGATAAATTATAATTCAGCCAATTCCTAATAAATCAGGGATTTAAAAAAAAAAAGCATCAAGGCGCCAATAAATAAAAAAGTACATATACCTTGAAACCGAAAAATTCAAAGCCATGCGTATATAATCGCTGCAGTTTCGAGTCCGTGTGGCGAATAGATTCGACGCGACACTCAATAGAGAGGCAGTGGCGCGAAAGAGCGAGATCGTGAGGTGTACCGTTCCGCAGGATTGATCGACAGGTATATCAGCAGGTGCCGCTGTTCTGCTGCAGCGAGACAAAAAGAAAAATAAAACCGGGAGCGCGCTAATTTCTGCGGGGATTAGAAATTCATCGCTCGTGTCTCTGTACGAGCGGCCCGTTACCTACTCTGTACACCTATAAGCGGCGTACATGGCCCCGACTGTGACGCGGACAGTCGGCCTGAGCTCTTAATGCGCCCCCGCTGACTTTGACGAGCGCGATCGCGCTTGCGGTCAGCTCGGCCCGGTTTGCGCGATTTCCCCCGCGGCGTAATTTGATTTGCGGTTCTGACTGAGTGCACGGGACGACTGTTTATGAATAGCGCACAGCTGTTTTTATTTCATTTTTTAATTTTTTCATTTTTCTCGCTTTGCGCGGAAAAGTTATGCAATCGCGCGGGGACCTCCGCAGACGCGCTCGGTCTATGAATCGATAACCGCGCATACGGTGTGCTGAACCCCTTGCACATCCATTATCGAACATATTTTTTGGCTGACCTTTTGTCCGAGCGAGTTCTATTGAGCGGCGCACAATGGATTCGCGCGTGTCGTTGTTTTTTTTTTCAAAATGCTCTCTAAACGATGGAATATAAAATTTTTCCGTTATAAAAGCCTGAAAATTCCCTCTCTATTTATTAAAAACCAGGTAGTTACTTCACGGCCGAGGGATATCGTGCTTTGCGTTTTTTTTTACATGCGCGAATCTTTATCTTATCTTTAG
Organism: Sycophila texana; assembly: GCA_035582955.1. Taxonomy (NCBI): domain Eukaryota; kingdom Metazoa; phylum Arthropoda; class Insecta; order Hymenoptera; family Eurytomidae; genus Sycophila; species Sycophila texana. The sequence goes on along the minus strand of JAWWEN010052746.1, from coordinate 4,428 downwards.
AGCTGTGTAACAATGATACAATAATGAGCTTTGATCTTTTTGTTATTAATTTTTTGTTTTTTGAAATTTAATTATTATTTAGATTTATAATGATACGGAAGAAACTGCAGAGCTCGTTATAGAGTAAATATTGGCAAACTTCATTATTTTCCTGAAATAATCTGATGCACGTGTGTACCCAGAGGCGCGCGATTACCTCAGCAAGTACGTAAACTGTACGCGGATCGTACACGTAGTTTCATCAAACAGGTGAAATCTGCATCTAACGCCTCGATCAAGCCCCGCATTCCCGAATTTATCTTATGAATTTTCATATTTTCATCGAAAGCTCGATAAAGCGCAGCTTACTCTCAACGCGCCTCGTCGCTCGAAACGCAGCGCTAAAAGAACACTTTCCCCAAAATTTTAAAACGCTCCCTGAAAATCTCACTGTTGGACCTCTTCAGTAAAGGTGCCGCTTCGATCCGCAGTCAATGGCCGCTAAAAGCTCGCCGGTCAAGCGGTTTCCGCGGTCCCCGACACCGGCAGACGTCGTCGTCCGCGCGTCATTGACCGCCTCGTTCGTCCGAGTGCATAATTGCGAAATTACGAGCCGCGGCGCGTTCCTCGGCTCCTGCCTCTTTCATCTTGGCTTAAGCTGCGGCGAGGCCGCGCGCACGATTTCCCATCGATCGCCGGGGCCCGGCGCCGGACTGCGCGACGAAGCTAGACGAATCGATACGTCGGCGACGACTGAGCCTACTCCGGACGGGACAGATGTGTATATATATGCGCGCCTCTGCACCGGCGGCTTACATCAGCGAGTCGCGGGAAAACATTAATTAACGCGCGCCGCCTTTTGTTTGTCGGGCCGATCTTAATTGTTCAGGGTCAGCGGAGAATCGACGCATTCGGGTCAGTCGAGCGCGCGACTCGGGCGCTAATTGAATCACGGACTAAAGGCGGCGAATGTAAATTAGAATCGGCTATTAACGTCGCGGTGGGCGGGGAGGACTGTGAAATCGCTGGGAATGAATAGGGCACCGAGAGCTTCGCCTGGTGGATTGTGAAAAATGAAAGAAAGAAAAAAGAAGTAAGAGGGGGGAGTTGGTACCGGGGAAAGAAAACGAAAGAAAAGAGGTGATAAAGTGGGAGCGTGGCCGAGGAGACTGACGCGAGCCCAGCGCCTCGGGGCTATTCTGTTATACGCTTTTATGATATATTCGCATAGAGCTTTCTCGACACATCTCTCTATTTTCGTTCGGCTTTTTGCCCGCTTTTCCGAGAGGGAATGACTTTGTTATTAATAAAAGCGAAAAGGCCGGATGCTGCGCCAGAAAGGCAATTTTTCCTTTTTGGATTTGAAGACATTCTTGCAGTGATAAAAAAAAATGAGTACCTCCTCGTCGAATGCTTTTTTAATCAACCCAACTCTTTCTTTTTTTTTGAGTTCCTTTGAATAAAAAAAATGAATCGTCGCGCAGATCAATATTCGCTCTTTGGAAATGCAAAGTACCTTGAAACGATTTTAGAAATTAACCAGTTGGTCATCAAAAAAGTAATTAAATAGTTCAAATAAACGCTTGTAAAGGTGGACGTATAATTACAACTTACGTCGGGCTGTTAAAAATTTTTATATACATCTGAAGTAACAATCTAAAGTAAGAAATTGTTCTTTAGTTAGCCATTCTTCCGATTATACGAATACAATAAAAAAGTTTCATCTGTGACTAAGAAAAGTTATACACCACCGCGCAAACTTAAGAAACTTTACAACGCTATAAAGGTGCATGAAAACCGTAATAAAATAAGAAGAAAAAAACGAAGAAGGAGAACGGAAGGAAGGTGCAGCGGCGAAGGAAGATGAAAGGGAGCAGCGCGCGTTTCCCCGGACGTTAAACACAGGAGGGACATTTTCAGCGTGAATTTACAAGCTGATCGATGCGCCGTCTCGCCATTGGGCCACGCCGTCGTCGCGGGTATCGCGTTTCAGACTCATTCCCGCTAATCCCGGTTAAGAGTCAGCCGCACAACGAGGCTCTTTCACGCGCGCAATTTATCACGCGCCAGTCGCTCCCACCGCGGTGCGAGCTAGCTTTTCCACGAGCGTAGTCTCGATGGCCCCAAAAAAAAAAGAAGAAGAAGCCGAGAAGAGCGCCGTATGAAAGTGAGCGAGGAGAGAGGACTTGCAAGGGTGCCGCTCGCGAGCTTTTCCGCGACACAATGGGGCTTTGAGCGAAGACGAGGACGATTCCGGCCGCTTGATCTCGCTAATGTGCCGCCTCCTAGCCGTTAACTCCTCGCCTCGTCTACTAGACTAGATTAAAAAAAAAAAAAAGAAACAAAAAAGAAGCGTCACCCCCTCGAAAATGAAACTCCTCTACTTAATCGCGCCAAATGTAAATGAGACGCTCGGAATTGCGGTTTATACATCAATTTCGCAAGGAGAGCGCAATGCATATATATAATATTCATGCAACTTGGAGGTAGTTTCCGCAAGAGTCGCGCGGCAGATAAGGGTGTGAATAAGAGTCTGTTTGCATTCGGCGGATCTCGGTGCGACTAGAAACTTTGTCCGGCGGACTACTTGTTACGGAGCCCAGGCAGCTGATTCAATTAAATGCGAACGCATCGTGCTTTAACGCTCTATAGGGAGGGTAAATAAAAGCAGCCACTGATGGCGTTCGTGTTTATAATTACGACGAGAATTAAGTCGCGCGGACTTTCTCACATCGCAGCTATAGCCAGTTACGAGCGCTGCGGATCCAATTAATTTAATGACGTTTTTCGATACCCGCCGACCAGTATCAGACTACTCCAGGAAGATTTAAATCTACAGCGACATCCGGTCCAATCAGTCCGCGCTACTATTTCGAGAATCCTTTTACTTATCCCTCAATTCGACCGAGCAATTTAAAACTCAACTGAATCAAATCCCCTCGGCGGCAATCCGACTGTTTATTCAATTTTCGCGGATAATGTCCGACGTTAATGAGAAAAAAAAAAAAAAAACAGAAAAAAACGGGCGGATTTCAAGAAACAATAGCCAATGTCATTAACTGGATTTGCTCCGATCGAGCGCAGCGAATGAAAGGCAGCGATGATAACAATGTGAGCACCGCCGCAAGCCGCTTGATTTGGATTAATTGTCAATTATTGTCGTTCTCGCTCGTTTCCGTCGCCGCTCGCCGACCGACTTGGCAGAAACAATCGCGCCCTGGGGGAAAGCACCGAGGGCTCGAAAAGAAATCCGCATAAGGCTTTCATTAAATTGTCACGTCAATCGATCGAACGTTTAACGTCAAATTTAGTCGTCGCTCGCCTGGAAGACGTCCCGGGAGTCGAGGAGGGTTATGCGCTCGAAGCCGGGTATAATAACGGCGAGTCCGAGGCTGCGACGTCGTGGACCGGTGAAATTGGAAAGCAGCGGCATTCCTGCGGTTTCGTCCTCCCTTCGGCCTCGCCGCGGGTTGATGCACCCGACTGGACGCTGTGCACGTGTCGCCTTTTTCACCTCCGCCGCGAGGATGACGAACCGCCAGTTAAATCCCTCGTAAAGGCGCGAATTGTTCCGTTCAACCGACATAGTTAGGGGGATCTCGGGAAGACGACGAGTAACCCGGATGTACAGCGCACTCCGCGAGCGAGCGACACGACGCTTTTTGCTCGAGTAAGAAGAGGCGTCTTAATGGCTACTCGCGGTACTTTACTCTCCACAATTTTTTTTTTTTTATCGTGTCTAGATAAAAAAAAAAGGAGCTCGGAAAGCGTTAGGTCATCGCAATTTTCTTTATTATGCTATTAATTTATATCAACGCGACGCGCGACAGCCTGAGGAGTGGTAGAGAGAGAGAGAGAGAGAGAGAGACTTTGCGATGAGTGGCGCGCTGAAAGAGGCGATCGCGCCCGCGAAAACTGGTTTTTCCCCGCGGAAGCGGGGCACTATTGTAGGAGCCGGTCAACTCGTTAGCGCGAACTTGACAAATGGCAGGGGCCGTGTCGGGGAAACTAACGCGCGAAACATAGACGCGAGAGCGCGAAAAAGAGCGCGCCGAGCGAGATGAGGAGTCGCCTGCAAAGCGAGCCCGGCCTCGAGGTGAATTACGTAGTCAAGGTCAGGTGCACGGCAATGCAAGCGACGTACTCGCAATTATATCGTCTACGTGTTAGATGTTACCTTAGATACCTGCGCGGCACACGAACGTTAGATTCTTTTGTTCGTTTATTTTTTTTTATGTATTTCCGAGTTCATTTCCTCCTTCAGAGCGAATTTCGCACCGTTATTTTAACGATCTGATCGTGTCAAGAGAGGAGAATTTTTTTGAAATTATTTTTAGCGGAAAGTATTAAATCCTCTTTTAAGGGGATCCAACACCGTTAAAAATGGCTTCACAAAAGTACCTAAAAATAAATGAAAATAAATTAATAAAAATTGTTTAAAATTATACA
>JAWWEN010052745.1:0-10060 GCA_035582955.1 Sycophila texana | reverse complement strand
AATAACATTTTATAAATGTCATTTGAGTGTTTTTGGATCATTTTATGATGTTTTTAGAAAAATGTCTACGAATATTGAAAATGACCGAATTACCAATATTGGTTTAATAGTAGTCCAATATTGGTAATTCGGTCATTTCCAATATTCGTAGACATTTTTCTAAAAACATCATATAACGATCCAAAAACACTCAATTGAAATTCGTAAAATGTTTTATCAAATGAAATTTATAAAAGAAAGAAGGCGAAGAGTTCTACATAAAATAGGTCTAACTTAAAATAAGTTATCACTTCTCTCGGGGGTCCCGAGACCCACACCGTTTTTTTTTTTTATAAGATTTTGTGGATTACGAAATTTATTTGCAAGATATGATCAGTAAAAAAAACTTTATGTTTTTTTTTTACAAACGCTGAAGTCGCATTTACAGAGTTAAATGATAACAAATATCAGATAAAGAATATTGACATATTATATAAAATATGCTAAGGTTATTAAATAAAATTCATTTCGAATAATATTTAAAGAGTGCAACAAATTTTTGCAGGTACGTCGATCTGTTCACGATAGCGACGCATTACTTGAGGGACAACGATGAATCTTATCGATCATTCCACCCATCTCGTCTTATGGGATTGTTCGACATGCTAAATACCGACAGTTTAGTGGACCTTATCAGTGGCATGGGAGCACCGAAGCACAAGATATTGATATCAGCACCTACGAGCGCTTATACCTTTACGTTGAAGAAAGCCGAGGATAATACGCCGAGATCATCGACTGTTGAACAGCAGCCAATCGCTATTGATCGAAAAAAAGTAAGCTCGAATTATTCACGTGCTATTTAGGCAACCAAATACTTTCCATTAGAAGAAAGTTTAGTCCAAATGTTAACTAAAAGAATTTTTTAACTTTGGATTTTCTCGAAATTATAAAAACAATATTTTGGTTTAAGTTTCTAAATAAAATTTTTGTGAAACTATTTACGCATTAATCTATACATGAAATCATCATTTTCTTTATAACAATTATTTTACTTTCACGCAGCTTTGCGATACGATGAACAAAGGCGAGTGGACGGTGGAAAGAGACGAGGACCTCACGGCTCCCTATGCTTTTAGAAACACCTCGTGGATTGCTTTCGAAGACGAGACTTCGCTAAAAATTAAGGTAACAAAATGTATAATAACATTTTTTTATTTTAATAAAATTGCATTAAAATTTGTTAAATTATTGCAATTTGATTTTTGAAAATTCATTTTAAATAGATTTAATTAACGAATTAATAGATTTAATTAACGAATTAATAGATTTGTTTTTAAGTATAAAATTATATTATTTATTAACAGGCTAAATATGTCATCTTAAGAGAATTGGCTGGTCTGGCTTTGAGAGACGTGGAGAGCGATACAAAAAACGACTGTGGAGCGTCTTTGGCGCGATCGATACATAAATCATTCACAGAAATGAAAAGAAAATCCAGAGAAGTGGTACTTTCATCGTTGGAAAAAGATTTAAAGGTGAACATTTACCCCTTTCATTGCACTAACTGCTGCTAAAAATGTAAGGCTCATATGCCAACAAGCAGTAAGTATAAAATGCTCAGTCGATAATGGAAGTCGAGTTGAGTTACTCTATACAGGTAAAAGTGAAAGGTACAAATTCTACACCGTTTAGCCTCTACCAGTAAGGCAAGAAGTTTGCTGCAGTGCCATCATCTATTAAGAAGCGAATTCATCACTGTTTTTTTTTAAATTACTTTATTGAAGTAGTTATATAAATAATATAAAAAGTATTTCAAATTGAATTCATTTAATTGAAATTAGAAAAAAAGTATCTTGCATCCAATAATTTAGTAGAAGAAAACAGTATTTTATGAACAAAGAAAAATGTTTAAACAAACGATTTATTTAATATTTGTCATCCTTAATTTAATATAAAAAAAATATCGCGTTCTATCTTTATTAATAGATACAACATTTCATGTAAATTTTAGGGAACTGAAATCGCTTACCCAAGGCATGTCAGATCCTCCGACTACAGAATTGTACGAGTAGTAGACACACAAGGAAAAATTCGTGCGGTACGAGAAAATACTCAAACGGCTTTCGCATGCGCCCGACAAGGCTACTTTGTTCATCCTAAAAGCTGCAATAGGCAAGTTGTATAATAGAAAGTGATTTGTCTTGTTTCTCTTTGTAATTACCTTTTTTTAACGTTTCTCTTCAATTTTGCTTAAAAAGGTTCTACCGCTGTGTAAAGTTCAATCAAGAAATCGACGATTACTCTGTCTTCGAATTCGACTGCCCTGCCGGATTGGCTTTTGACGAAAGTGCGGAAGTGTGCGTATGGCCGGGCTCATTATCGCGAGGTTCGGCGTGCCCGGGAAGCAGTGAAATTGAGCCTGTGCCTCGCGGCAGGTTTAGGTGTCCTAGTCAGCCTGGTTATTACGCCGATCCTCAAAACTGTAGATGGTTCTTTGCCTGCTACGATCTTGGTAAAATTTTTTATCCTACTAAGAATATCGCATACGACGTTCCCTAATTACTCTAGTGACTATTTTTATTAATTGTATTTTTTAAGTTTGTTTTCAATTAATTTATTTTATTAATATAAAATTGAATATTTTAGGTGGTCCGGAAATGGTTCCTTACGAATTCCGTTGTCCATTTGGCTTGGTTTTCGATGAACACAGATTAATCTGTGAGTGGCCATGGAAAGTCCCGAACTGCAATGGCCACGGACATGGCGATGGACACAGTATATATACTTTTGGTGGAAATTACGATGGACAAGTGGGACACATTCCTCAAGGAGGAATAATTGGCCAAGGCGGCTTCGTTGGAAATGGAGGATTTGGCTACGGCGGTGCAGATGATGAAAACATTAACTACGATCAACAAGAAGGCCACGGATTTGCTGCAGGAGCTGATTACGATGGCAAATTTGAACAAAATTTCCACAGTGCTGGTGGCATCGGAACAGGGTCAGATTACGATGGACAAACTTTCAGTAACGCCGGAGTTGCTGCTGGGTACGATGGGCAAACGGCCTACAACGCAGCCGGAACTGAGGCTGGATACAATGGACAAACTTATAACTCTGCTGGAACTGTTGAATCAGGAGCTGCATACGATGGTCAAAAATACAACGCCGCTGGAGTTGGCGCTGCATACAATGGACAAGCTTATAACTCTGCAGGAACTTCTGGATCAGGAGCTGCATACGATGATCAAAAATATAACGTCGCTGGAGCTAGCGCTGGATATAATGGACAAGCTTATAACTCTGCAGGAACTTCTGAATCAGGAGCTGCATACGATGGTCAAAAATACAACGTCGCTGGAGCTGGCGCTGAATATAATGGACAAACTTATAACTCTGCAGGAACTTCTGGATCAGGAGCTGCATACGATGGTCAAAAATACAACGTCGCTGGAGCTGGCGCTGGATATAATGGACAAACTTATAACTCTGCAGGAACTTCTGGATCTGGAGCTGCATACGATGGACAAACCTACAATGCCGCTGGGGTTGGATACAATGGACAAACTTATAACTCTGCAGGAACTGCTGGATCTGGAGCTGCGTATGATGGACAAACTTATAACGCTGCTGGATCTGCTGGAGGACAAACAGGAGCAGGAGTGGATTATGATAGTCAAAACTTCCATTCAGGCGGTGCTTCTGGATCTGTAGCAGGGTACGATGGACAAACATACAATAGTGCTGGAGTATCTGGCATAGGAGGAGCACAAGCAGGTGTAACTGTAGAAACAGGAGCAGCTGGTGGCTATGATGGGAAAAACTTCAATGCAGGAGGTGCTTCAGGGTCGGCAGGATATGATGGTCAAACTTATAATGCTGCTGGTTCTGGGTACAATGGTCAAAGTTATAACGCCGCTGGGGTTACTGCATCTGAAGCTGGATTTGATGGTCAGACGTACAATTCTGCTGGACAAACATTCAATGGTGTCGGAATTACTGCATTTGGAGCTAATCATAATACAGACGCCTCTGGGGTTATTGCTGGTTACGGTGGCCAAAATTACAACACAGGTGGAGCCAATGTGGCTACGTTGAACCAAGGTGGACAGACTTTCAATGCCGCTAGTAGTAGCGACTCTTCTGCAGATTACGATGGTCAAAAATACGAAAATCCAGCGTTGGATTACGATGGACAAAAGTATGAAAAACCAGGTTTCGATTATGATGGACAGAAACAAGAAAAACCATCTGTAGATTATGACGGACAGAAATATGAAAACCCAGCGTTAGATTACGATGGACAAAATTACAATAACAACGGAGCAACCGTAGGCGTAAATCTAGGAGCTACTGATTTTAGTAGTCAAAACGGAAATGCCGGCGACTCAGACAAAGATATCGCAACGAATGCAGCGGATTATGATGATCATCGTGGCACTACAGTAGGCGGTTTCAGCGGACAGAATACAGCAGGTTCAATTTATAATAACAATGCGAATACTGGATATGCCACTGGATTTAGAGATGTAACCGCTGGATATGCAGGTAGTACAACTGGAGTTTCAGTTGGAACCGATCATTTTGCTGAAGGCGTAGTCCCGACGAAAGGTGTAACGTCACAAAATACATTAATCACAGCTGGAAGTGCCGGCACTAATTACGGCAGTAATATTCAAACTGGCAACACGGATTATAATGCTTTTACAGCAACAGGCGAAACCGGCTTGTTTAAGGCTGAAAACGACAAAGCTACTGTTGGAATTAAAGGAAGTACACCTGGCATTGGATTGCCCACTGTTAACTACGCAAACGTAGAAGACGATCAAAGTAACACTGGATTATTTAGAACTGAAAATACACAACTTAGTGGCAACTTCGGTACAACTGTGTACAATTCAACGTACAATGCTGCTGCAGGATATCCTACCTCAACCATTATACCATTTGTACCACAAGAAAATACTTTTAATCCGTCTGTCAGTGGTCACGTACCTCCTGTAAACTGTAAGTAGCTTACTAATATAAAAACATCTACTAACATTCATGCATTTATTGTTCATGCATTTGTTTAATCATCATATTCGCTATAGCGGTTATATACCCATTACAAATGTCAATGGGACTTACGTCATCTGAATTTTTCGGCAAGGAGTATAAAAATCAAGCCGAAAAAAGTTTCGCTACACTCGGAGAAACTCAAGCCGGATTTGTGTCAAATGGACGGACACAAAACATTAAAAATTTCAGACCTACAACAAACATTTACGATTATTCAAAAATTAACTTAGGTAATTCTAAAAGCATTCGTTAATCTAAAACTATTAGACTCATCTGTCATTCCATCTGCATAAAACCATTATTTACTAAAGCAACTTGTCAGATCATTCAAAGTTATTGGCTACTTTTTAAAAAAAAATTGTACAATACTAATTTTTTTTTTATTTTCTAGCTGGTGTTACGCCTTCTATCACACTAATTCGAGACGGGGTATACAATGCCGGAGGTTCAACGATTGCGCCGTCCAATTTTAATACTGCAGGTGGTGTAACAAACACTTACGGCATTACTTCAGCCAATAATGATGTTACCAATTTCCGAGAATTGACAAACAATGCAGTAAATACTGGCTCAACTAGTGGTGTTCTTTACAAAGGAGAAAATGAAAGTCCTTACGGAACATCCACTCCAAGCTCAGTAACTCGATATCCTCAAAATTTCAACGAACAAAGTATAGACGAATATCTTAAACAATTTTAATTAAAAATTTTTCTAGAACTATTTGATGTTTATATTCATTTTTAAATATTTACAGGCACACCTGTACCAGGAGTAGTACCCTTAAATAATAATGCAAGACCGGCAGTTGAACTTGAGAACTCCGGCATATTTGGACCAAATTTTGCTGGCGCCACTCAAACTACTGGATATCAAACTAACGAATACTACGATAATGGCGGACGAGGCACAATACGTTATAATAACGGAATAACCGCTAGTAAAGTGACGGAGAATGATGTTCAAGACTACAGAACTCCTTCCTACACGGGCATTCCAAATACATTCATCATAAACGCTGGAAATGGAGAGAATCCCGAATCGACTATTGAAAAGTTTGATACTACCAAGCAATATGGTCAAGGAGTTTTTACTAAGGAAGGTTTCACAAAAACTGGTCCAACGAAAACTGGAATTACAACTGCACAAGTGGGTGGCAGTGGTAGCTACGTTATTGGAAGTGGTTCACCGCGGCCAAGACCGAATCCTCAGTTCATTGGAGAAAGTGCTTTTGCTGGAAGTTTTGGCACAACGGGAAGTTTCGATGTTGGAAGTACGGTAAATTTCGGAACGAGACCGAATCCTCAGCTCGCTGGAGGAGACTTTACTGCGTCTGGAGACGCAGCAAACTTTGCAGATGGTAAAACTACTATAAACTTCGACAACAGTGTGAATATCGCAAACTTTGGATCGAGGCCTAATCCTCAACTGGCTGGAGAAAAATTTGGTACTAGTGGAAACGCAAACTTTGGAAGTACAGTAAATTTCGGAAAGAGACCGAACCCTCAGCTAGCAGGAGGAGACTTTTCTGCATCTGGAGATGCATCAAACTTTGGAAGTGCTAAAACTACTATAAACTTTGATAATTCCTTAAGCACTGCAAACTTTGGAGGAAAACCTAATCCTCAATTAGCCGGAGGAATCTTTGGAACGACTGAAAGCAGCAACTTCGGTGGTGCTGACAGCACAGCGAATTTCGGCGCGAAACAAAATCCTCAGTTGGCTGGAAGCAACTTTGGCGTGAATGGGGACGTGTCAAGTTTTGCAAATGCTCAAACTACTGTGAACTTCGATACTGCTGGAAACACTGCCAACTTTGGAGCAAGACCTAATCCTCAATTATCTGGAGGAAACTTTGGTACTACTGGAAGTGCAGTGAACTTTGATGCCACTGGAAGCACTGCAAACTTTGGCTCAAGACCAAACCCCCAGTTGGCAGGTGGAAACTTCGGCCAGACCACCGGAGCCAATGGTGTAACTAATTTCGGAGCAAATAACGAAGGCGAGGGCTACTCTTATCCAAAGCCCTTGATTCAGTTAGAAATCAACGGTCCATCCACGACACCTGGTGCAGTAACAAATGATTATTTTACACCTACAACTCCCTCCTCTCTTTCCACGATTCAATCGTATGAGAATGAAAATTCCGTCATTATAAAATCAAATGAAGAAAGCAATAAAGGCTTCAGCTCGACCCTGTCACCGATAGGATACACAACTGATCAATTGGAGAATTTCAAGACGACAGTGTACCAAGCAACTAATCTCCCTCAAAGAGTATCGACTGTACGACCGGTCATTAATACTGGCTCTAGAACTGTAATCTCATCAACAGCTATTCCGGCTATTGTCACACCAGAGAGACAAAATTATCAGACAGATAATTTGTCCACAACACCACAGACCTACTTAGCTGTTGGTGTGAATTTCAATGAAGAAAACGATTATTCTTCTAATGTGCAAAGCTCGAGCGATACTTCTGACTATTCAGATGTAACATCTAACTTTGATCAAGGTAATTTTGGTCAGAAAATTGCAGGACAAACGAGATTCACAAATATCAATTATAAGCAAACAACGCCAGGTGCTGAAGAGGTAATTTAAAAACGATACATAATATATTAATTTAAATTTAATTCTAATAAAATGCAACGTTTTAGGGAAGTCAAAATAGTCAATTAATTACATCCACTCAAGGAGATTATAATAATTATTACACTGGAACTGGAGTAGATTCGACTGCTCAAACTGAATTCACGCGCAACAACCCAGCAAGTAATTTAGAGACTGATGTAACCCTACCAAAACAGGTAAATAAAAAAATACTATAAATTTTATATACAAATTAATTTAAAATTTTAACAAATTTTTATGTCATTGAATTGTAGGTTTACATTCCATCGACTACTTTAGCGCCCGTAATTGGCCTCACATTCAGACAACCAATAACTACGGAATTTTCTCAAGGACAGTTTACTGGATCATCAGCAAGTACTATTTCTCAAAATAGTGATACTGCTGGTTTCACCGCTAGAGGATCTGCTAACCGAATTTTAAACAATCAAGGACAAGCCAACAGAATTTTGAAAAATCAAGCATCCACAGGGTTCGAAGGATCTTCTAATAATGCATTTTCTAATGAAGATTTCTCAAATAGAATCGCAAACAATCAAGCTTCCGGAAATTTCGACTCCCAGACGTCAGTGACTTTCTCTCCGAGAGCACCGGCCAGTAGAATTTTGACGAATCAAGTCACTGCAAACTCCTTTGCTGGACAGAATCAAGGATCAATCAGTCAGACAAGAACATTGATTGGCTCGAATGTCGTAACTTCCATCGGCGAAGCTGAATTTAATAACAATCTTCGACAGAGCGCAGGAAATCAAGACGATTTAAGAATCATCGCGGAGTTTAACAGAGCCGGAGTCATAAACGCTGGCAGGGTGCCGTTCAGTAGTACCACAGCTGCTCCGGAAATCACTACCTACGCGGGAGATTACAGCAAAGCGCGAACCCGCGTTTCATCTTCTTCTTTCAATTCGCAAAGTCAAAACCGAAAGGTCATTGTAAAACTTAGCGACCTGCACCCTTTGATCTTAGGAAAACTGGGAGCTGAGTGCACTTGCAAAGCAGATCCGTTCGCAATCTTCCGAGGTCCCAGCAAACAGCCTCTACCCATCAATTCGCAAAATCGCGGACCCGTTGATCTCGCCAACTACGACGAGAGTGAAATTTACGTAGACGTTGATAATGATAAGGAAACAAACCGACAGTTGGATCTGATCAGAAACATACCGTCGAATAGGCTTCTGAAAAATGAAGCTCAGTCGTACGGCGATGACAGCAGTATAGTTGTAACCTCGAGAGGAGAACCTACACCAACCACCAGAAGGCCTTCGTCTACTGCTTACCTTCCACCATCGTCTTCTTACCTTCCATCGACAACACTAAGGCCGACCAGCACTTATCTTCCCCCGGTAACACCTGTAAACGAATACCTACCTTCTTCCACTGAAGAATCTCTCTTCGGAGATGACGAATCCTCGCAATTTAAGGAACGTCAACCGCTGCTGATCAGAGTCCAGGATGGCAAGCTGAATAGAGCGTCAGGACGCGGTAGGTTGGGCAAATCTCTGTCGGATGGAACGGTGGGATTGCCGAATGATCTGAGGAGCCGAGGAGCATCTTTCGACCGCTACGGACCCGGAGGCCTGCGAAGCAATGACGAAACACTGCAGGGCGGCCTCGACTGCGCTCGCGCAGGTCTCTTCAGACATCCAAAATTCTGCAATAAATTCTACGCTTGCCACTGGGACGAATGGAAGAAACGCTTCACGCTGCACGTGTTCAACTGCCCGGTTCACCTGGCGTTCGACGCGAGTGCCGGGGCCTGCAACTATCCAACCAAGGGTCCTGCTTGCCAAGACAACAAACTCCTTGTCTAAGAGAGCGACGATGACGCGGCATTACGGTGTTCAAAGAAATGCGCTTAAGCCGAGTGATAAACACGGCGTGTCGGAGCATGCTGGACTAGGAATTAAGTAACTTTTTAAGTAACTAAACAGTCGAATGAGTTTTACAGCCGACGATTTTTCAATAACACTTTCAAATGTTTTACGAACAATTTTTAAAGGTACATATTTTTTATATTATTTATTTTTTTATTAAATTCAAGTTCGTTTACTAGTTGTACTAATGATTAACTGAATAATTTTCTAAAAAAAACAACAACGAATACTCACAATCAAAGCATGAATAAATGTATGCGTAGCGAAGTACTAGAATATCTGAATATGTAGATCTTTATGCAATTTTTACATTTAAGAGCGTTGTATTAGAGGCGCTAGTCGTTGATAAATAAGTATAAGTTGAAAGGCATGAAAGATTCTGAGAGAAGTTTTATTATTGTGCCTGCATTTTATAGAATCGTACTTAACTCTGTTTATTAAGGGGGTTCCAGCGCGGAGAGTTCTGCGATCAGATATATCATTTGTTATAGATGAAAACTTCCAGAATCCAA
>JAWWEN010052744.1:0-10061 GCA_035582955.1 Sycophila texana | reverse complement strand
AGGAATATAACATATTTCTAGAATATTTAATAGAAAATATAAATTTTATTATAATTTTTAATTTTCAAATTTTTTTTGAAAAAAAAATTTTTAGGTATAAACCCCCCTTAAATTAGTATAATAAATTAAAAAAAAAAGAAACGTTTTTCAAATACGGTACATATGCTTCTTTCATCCCACAGTAAATTTGAATTATATACCCACTCATCATTAAGTATACATAAATATGAAATAACACAAGAAAGAAAAAAGACTTTCTTGCTTTAGCCAGGCCCTCACAGTTTATCAAGCAAATGTGATGAATAAATAATGAGCAGCCGTCAAAACGGCCGCCGTCGCAGGTTCCCCTTTTTTATAAAGTTAATTGTGCGAGCAGCAGCTTTATCATCGTCGCCTTTCATGCAGTCGATTCTAAGGAGAGAAAAAAAAAGCGGTATATATCCCTGGGCGAGGAGTGCGCGCGTGCGCGTACTTTTATCATCGAGGACCGGGAGGAGGGGGCTAAAGTGAGTTGTCGCGCACTTGCGCTGTATATCGGCCGTCGTCGTCGAGCGAATGGCTTTTTTTTTTTTATTCTACGGTATCGGGGCGCTGCGCCGTCGGAGAGAATCTAAAGGAAGTCTCCTCGACTGCCGCGCGGCGTTTGCGAAAGAATTCAATAAATAAAGTTGAAGTACGGGTTTCGCTTTTAGCGTTCTTTTATTTATTTTTTCTTCATATCGGTCTTGGAAATAAATTTACTCCGACGTCGCCAATTCCGTACTTACTTTTTAGTCGATTCCGTCTCCGCCATAGTCCGCTTCCATTGAGGTTGTACCTATATATGTAACAACATTTTCGCTCGATATTCCTGGCGAGTTTGTTCGATTAATATTTGCACGGGGAATCGGGTCGTCGATTCAGAAGGTAAAGTAAATAAAGGATAATAGGAGAGGTGCATTGTTTTTTTCATGGGCACGCGTCGAAGACTTTTTGCTTCGAGATCACGTACACTTCGTTTTTTTTTTTTTTTTTTTGTAGTTGTTTGACACGGCACCGGGTGAGTGTACATGCTATAAATTGGATGAACGTTTGATGACCACCATGACTAATACTAAGAACCAATGAAAGACATTAGCGTTAATAATTCAGAAAATTGACGTTAATTACGCATTAGTACTTGAAGTATTATTCCTTTGCGCAGCATGTACATCGGGGCCAGTAACAAAATGATGATGCAGCGTTTTAAAGCAACACGACGCGATCTTTGTTACCCTCGACAAAAGTTACCGACTAATTGACTGACCGACGTGTGCGGAAAGTAATTTTAAACTTGTAAAACTATTTGCGGCTAAACTCACTAATTGATTTGTGCCGTGTCCATTCGCACCGAAAATCCGCGTAAGGTATATGAGGTGTAGGCGAAGATTTGAATCGAAAAAAAAAAATCTTTTGATATTCGCGTAAATACCTGGATTTGCCTGAAAATTCTCCTCATATTCGCGTAAATACGTGGATCAACGTGGAAATTATCTTTCTATTCTCATAAATACGTGGATTTACGTGGGAATACGTAGACTTGTGAGTGTAATGAGAATCTTTTGTTTTAATTCTCTTCAAATCCTCGTATTTACCTGGATTTTTGGTAATCATTAGTTAATAAAAAGCTCTAAACAATTCTTCAATTTTAAACACTTACATTTTGCATTTGTATTTGAATAAACAATCAAACATAAGATTTGACTCATAAATTACATAAAGATTGTGTTTTATTTTAGTTGCTTCAGTAAACTATAGGTATAAATACTGAGTGAAAATGTTTACTACACAAATACAAAGTAAACATTTTTCTGATGCAATTAAAATTTTTTAAATGCAAGTAAAAATTTTTGCTAATGCAATAGAGTTTAACGTACAATGCATAAAGATACAAAAAAGTGCATCTTAAACATATTCTTTGAAGAAAACACCAAAAAATGTATAACAACAGAACAAATATTTTCTAAATATTTCATATCGAATTACACAAAAACCGCAGAATTTCTAACCGTGCGATTAAAAAAAAAAAAAAGCGAGAAAGAGAAACAAACCAGCAAAAACACTATTAAATTCCTCGAGAAATTCAATAAAAGCACGCCACTACATCGCTTCATAATTAAAACATTTCCGTAGCACAAGAATAGCTTTACGCAACGCGGGTAAACAGCTGCAAGCAATATCCGCAGCCGATGTAAAGCGCAAAAAAAAAAAAAAACTAAAGCTGTGTGTAACTTGCACTCGCCGAATATCGATTATGACGCGCCACTCGAACGACGCAGCCGGGCGCGCGGCTACAAAATCTGCGCCTCGCCGGCCGCTTATCAATCCGAGCCAACTGGCCGATAGGCTGACCCCCCCCCCTCCCTCCTCCTCCCCTCGTCTTTCGTCGTGATGATCTCCGCGAGGGACGCATGGCGATGCGCCGCTCGTATAAATGCACCGCCGCCGCGTATACATATTTCAGCGGGGCCGTACGTGCGCCGGCCTAACGAGCGATTCATTAAACTCCCCGGGGTAATGCATGCAAAGTGGCCGCGTTATACGCGCGGCGGCGCGATTCGCAATGCGGCGCGGCATCGATCAAGTTTAGTCCACGGCCCTACGTACGTAGGTGCCGTAAAAAAAAAGGAATAAAGAAAGTAAAGAAAAAGGGAGATGAAGAAGGGGCTGTATATATACTTGACGATCGAGAGGAAAATGAGAGGAAATGTGATTGTGACGAATGGGGGTGTAGATAGTGACTGGCTATTATTTCTGGAGTGGTTGATGCGGTAGTAAATTTTTTCGTCGGGATTGTCCAAGGGTTCAGTTTTTCTGGATATTCGTAATTGTGATTGATTTTTTCGGAGTGATACGATATGTGAAGTAATTAATTGATTGCGGAAGATAAAATTATTGTCGCAGTTATAACCAAAATTGCGAGATAGCAAATAATTAATAATAAATAAGTCTCTAATATAATACAATGCCTAAATTATGGAATAAAGAACTACTACTACTACTACTACTACTACAATGCCTAAATTGGTTTAGTGAATCGCGCAAGAAATTATCTGAAATTAATCTAACGTTAATTATATTTACACTGAAACAAAAAATTTAGTTATTTTAAGTAAATGTTTACTTCAATAGTTACTCGTTAAATATTTCTTTGAGTCAACTGAATATTTCTTTAAAAGCCGAATGGATTTATTTGTTTTAAATAAATTTAGTTGTTTGAAAAAAATAATTACTTGATTCAAAGAAATATTTAACAAGTACTATTGAAGTAAATATTTTGGAATTACCAAATTTTTCTCTCAGTGTATGCAAAATACGTTAAACCAATTATAAACTTATACACTTGCTTTCCTACAGGATTTATTTTATTTTATTTTTCGTGACAATAACAAGTGTACATTAGAATAGTAATTGTAGAATTAAATAACTGATTTGAAAAATAAAATTTGTTTGCAATGCGCAAATGATTGCAATAGTCTTTATTCAAATATCTACAGCAATTCAATTCGTAGTTTAAAGAAGCAACAAGAATCGCCAACTTTAAATTAAACTCTTTAATAATTGCGAACTCGTCGCAATTAGCGTATACCCGACGCGTATAAAACCGCTTACTTCCGCAGTGGTGAAAGGTAAACATTTTCTTTTGAAGTACTATCAATTAAACGTGTCCTTTTTTTCGCTAGAAAAATATAATTTAAATAATTGATCCTCCTCACTTGCCGTCAACGTTCGTATTCATTTGAAAAAAAAGCATTTTCACTGCTTGAACATTTTATAATACGAATTAACTGGAAAATATTTTGTCGAATAAATAAAATGAACTCGAAAAGCTTGAACCATGAATTATGCTCTATTTTAAGCCCAATTGTCAGGAGCAAGTTTGAACGAGCGAGGAACATCGCACTTTCCAGTTGTAAATGCAAATTGTTGAATTTCCAGCGAAAAAAAACTCGCTTTAGCGTAACCACATAACGACAAATCCGTCCGGGACACAACAACTTCAGTATATGGAATACGTAATAAACTTGTTTGAAATCAACTGCGCGTCGCTCCTCGTCCAAATTAAATTTTTTGATTTTCAATTGCGTACTATACAACGCACTGTCATTTATAAAAGCAGGTGCAGAGGTCGTTGAAAAGTATCTTTATTTATTTTAAAAATAAAATTATTATTTTAATTTACACTTTTAATTTAAAAATACAAATGAAAGATTTTCAAGTTCATTATAATCAGGTATATACACAAAAAAAAATTCATCAAGTAACTAATCTAAATTAAAATCAATTGAACGAGCTTGATAAAATTTTACAAGAGAGCTCTTAAACTTCTTTCTCTCAAGTTTCAAAATAAAACTGTCAACATTAAGCTCTTTAATAAAAAAAAAAAAAAAAGAAAGAAACTCATCATTCTCGTCGCATCGCGCTTCTTCGTTAAAAACAAAAAAAAGAAAAGAAAAAAAAAACCGTAACAAGAGTCGTACATTCAAAGATTGAAAGCGGCTGGGTAGCACATCCATCCATCACCACAAGAGAGATCTCGCGGAGCGACAAAGCGAATCCCCGACGAGCCCCGGCTAAAAGCGCATTCGCGCTCTCGCCCGGTGTAACGAGCCTCGCGTGGCATTATATACCTGTCCGTAGCATCGAAAAAAAAAAAAAAAAAAAGTTTCCTCCCCGGCTCGAGGCGGCTCTCCGCAGTGCCACGAACACGCCGGCGAATCGATACCACCGCGTGTGTGCATCTGCCGGGGCTTGCGGGGGGTGAGGAAATGGAGTCTGCTTCGGCGGGCCGTGTCGCGATGCCGCCAAATCGCGTATCCGCCGACACGGCAGATGGCTATCGACCACCCCCGCGGGGGCCGAAATCGGGCGTAAAACAGGAAACTGCGCGACCGACGGAAGTAGGCAACCCCCTGCCACCCCGGCATTCACGTCTCCGTATGTATAGGTACTTTCGTATACCTATACATATGTGCGGAGACATACATACGTATACGCATATACACATGTACAAAAGATAGAGGCACATAAATTCACATTGACTGCACGCACATTAAGTAGACGCATATACAGGTACACGTATGCACATTCACATGAACAAAAATACACGCATATACACATACTCGTATATAGAGATTCAGTGAAAAAAAAATTAGTGAATTCAAAAAAATGTTTCTTTAAGTAGTGCCAAGTAAATGGCTTCATTGAATTAACTAAATATTTTGTTGAAACTGGTAAATAAAAGATACTTCGATGAAATATTTATAGTTGATTCAATGTAACCGTTTCCTGATAGAAATCGTCTAATTTTGTCCCATGATGAAACGATTTTTTAAGCACTTTAGGCCTATTTAATGGCCATTTTCCAAAGTAGCTATTAAGTGAGCCTAAAATGTTTAAAAAAAATCGTTCCATCATGGGAGAAAACTAGACGATTTCGACCAGGATTACTTGGCACTACTTAAAGGAATATTTTGTTCTATTATTTACTATTTTTTTCAGTGATACACGTACGTACGTTCACAAGAACTATTAAATGAGTCTAAAGTTTAAAGAAAAAATCGTTTCATAATGGAAGAAAACTAGACGATTTCGACCAGGGTTACATGGCACTATTTAAAGAAATATTTTATTCACTTAGAAAAAATTCTAGTAAAAATTACTATCTTGTCTAGAAAGGTGGCCATAGACACAAAAGTGTCATGTAGTGGAAAAATTACCATCCTGTATTATAAATTTTACTAGAAAATATAAATTTTACTAGAATTATGGTAAAGATTCCAATAATTCTAGTAAACTTTACAATACAAGATGTTAATTTTTCCACTACATGGCAGTTCGTGGTCACTTTTCTAGACAGAATAGTAATTTTTACTAGAATTTTTTCTCAGTGTTCCATTTACTATTTTTCTCCAGTGATACTCGTACATACATTCACAAGAGCAAAAATACTCGCATACACGTACACATGCATGTCAAGCAAGTGGTCGCAGTTTTATAAGATAAGCTCAAGCGATCCTGCCTCGGCTTGGCTTTTCCTTAAGCTACAGGAGAACCTTGTTTGCCGACGAGTTAACAGTTTCTTTCGGCGGAGGAGTTCGGATATCGGACTCGCCTCGCTCGAAAGTAATTTCCGCCGACTCCTTCGCCAATAAACCAAGCGACCTTGCGCCGAACGCCCGACGGACCTTGTTTATTTAGTGCGACTTACATCCGCGACTCCCAACAGCCCCATCCCCCTTTTTTTCGAAGTATCCTATATACATTTATACACAGGTAGCCCGAAAGCTCCAGCCCCCTTTTCTTTCGAAGTACCTACACACATTTATTATACAAATTCCAGTCGCAAGCTCTTTTTTCCTCGAAATCCCGAATAATAAATCACACCGGGGGCGCTTCTCTCTTATCGCCTCAATAAAAAAAAAAATACAAAAAAAAAACAGCAGCGGCATCGAAAAGCACGAGACGAGAGAGTCTGGAAGCTTGCAGAGATTACCTCGGAGCGGACAACAGGTGCCGCGGCGTAAACAAAGCTCCGCTCTCTCTGGAGCGCGGAGGAGCAGAGAAAAAAAAAGGGGCACGAGCGCGGAGCACGTGTCTGGCCGCGATACGGCACCATCAATCGAGCGATCCGAGGGCGTGCATCGCGGCGAAGGTTAGCCGGCCGAGCGCGGCTGGGTAGGGGGCTGCACCCCCTGCCGTCGCCGTCTCGCTCGCTCGCCTGCGCGTACACCGCGAGTCAAGAGCGCCTGCACGCGGGGGAGTCCCGATCGATGATCCGCGCGAAATGTGGCCTGCCGCCGCCACCCTAGACGAGCCGTGTTCTTGACCTGGCTCCCTCTCGCTCGCTCGCTTTCGCCTATCGATCTATACGCGAGCCGCGCCAAGAACGTCTTTATATACGTGTGTTGCGCTCCCGAACGATTCGAACTTGGTCGCGGCCCGCTTCTTTTTTTTTTTATTCATTTTTTTTTTGTGCTATGTACTGAAAGCTTCAAAAGCGCGTCTCGCGGGTAGTATGTGTATGTATATGTGTGTTGTGCTCTCGAAGAGCGTTGAAAGCTTCAGAAGCGCGTCTCACGAGTAGTATGTGTATATACGTGTGTTGCGCTACCGAAGAGCGTTGAAAGCTTCAGAAGCGCGTCTCGCGGGTAATAGTATGTGCAGTATATTATACGTGCGTTGTGCTTCTGAACGATTCGAAGTTATCGTTAGTCGTGGCCCGTTTCTTTTTTTTTCATTCTTTCTTTTGGTGCTATAGACACTGCCGATGGGAAGGAGAGCGTCGAAAGCTAAAGATGCGCGTCTGGTGGGAAGTATGTGTATATGTATAGTAGGGCGGGGTGTGGTCTCCTTTTTTTTCGTTTGTCTATACTGACGGCAAGAGTGGAGGAAAGATAGGGCACACTGACAAAGTTTTTTCATGGAAATTACAATTTAAAAGCCTTTAATTTTTATGTGAAATTTTGGACTGTTATTGAGGCTTCGTAATTTGTACAAGAAAAGCTCTGTAAAGCTCTGTAGAATTTACGGTGAAGCGCTAATAAAAATTACGGAGCTTTTCTTGCGTGAAAATAAGAAAGCTTCACCAAAGGCCCAAGATCCAGCAGGTAATAGTTAGAATGAGTTTTCCGTAAAAATTTCCGGAGCTTGCGAACTGTCCCTCGATTAAGTTTTTACGGGAAGCTTCACCGTAACTTTTATACGAGAAAATTTTCTCGATGTACGCGTTTGTAGATTGCGAGAACGTGACGAGGCGACTGAAAGGATTACCTGCAGCTTTATTAAATATTTTTGCGATGCAGTAAATTTTTAGAGCTTGCGAGGTATCGACTGGACAAATAGAGTCGTTGTAGTTTAGTTTATTTAATTTGTTAATCGCTGGAAGATTCAGAAATTTTATACGTAATAGCTCAACTTTCATAATGACGCGATAAAAGTTTCATTAAAAATGCGGGGATATTGAAGTTTCTATATTCTTTACGCGGACCGAGAGCTTTCTGATGAGAGGATAAAATTTTCATAGTTTTTTTTTATTTAGTGCATCTTACAACGGTGCAGTAAAAAAATTGACGTTCTTCCTGCAAAAAGTTTTGAGAAAATGACGATGAAATAGTAAAAAAAAGAAAAAATTTTCAACAATTAAATTTGTATAGTAACTAATGCAGGTACGCGATAATTGTGTTGGCTCAAAATTTATTACACCGAAGCTAAGTTATTGTACTCTTTGTTAGATTAATAAATTATTGCACCATTCCAGTGAGAACAATTAAACAAAATAAAATAATAATAACTGTACTGAAACTAATTTATTGCACTCTCATCCTTAGATTAAAGAATTTCGTACACTAACACGATGTGAAGCAGTAAAAAATAAAAGAAAAGAATAATTCCTTAATAAATCAAGAATAAATCACATCATTTTCGAGAAATAAATGAGCCCAGTCAAAGCTCAATCCTCGGAACGAATGATTTTGCCATTCTTTCCAATTAAGTGTGAGACTAATTATCAAAGGTAACATAAGCGAAGATTAATTGCCTCTTGGAAGACAAGCAAGCGCAAGCCCGAAAACCTTGTCCCTCGTTTGCTTCCTCTTCATACAAATTGCGCCTTCGCGTTTGATTCGTCAACGCGACTCCCTTGATTTATTAACCCCGGTCACTTAAAAAATAATTCATCGCAGCTGACCGAGTGCAAAGCCGCGCGGCGAGCTTCTATAATTGAGTTTCACATACGTGCCTCGATCCCTGGTCTACTTTACACAATCTGTCGCATTACCGTCGGCCGCGCCGACGGAAATAAAATCGTTTAAAAGGCTTATATTACCGCGCTCGCCGGGCTTTGACAAAAAAAGAGAAAAAAAAACGATGCGACGTCGACGCTTACTCCTATTTTTTTTTTTCTTCGCGATCGTCCCGTACCAAACACGCGAGCGACACTGGAGAGTGTACAATGTACATATAGTTATTGATCGACGCCGAGAACAGCCCTGCGGATCTTTCTATCGGAAGGACTCATTATTCTTTACATATCGAATCTATCGCTCGGCGATTTTATATTTTTTCAGTTTTGTTTCGCGGCCCCTTCGTACTCCGGGCCTGCGGGAAATTTATGCGCCGGTGAACCGCAATCGTGATAAATCGATGCGCGGCAATATTTGCCGGGCGGGCGGCTATAACGCGAGTTGTTGTGGCGTTCAGAATTGATGCCAGGATATAGATTGCGTTAAAGCGGCCGAAAAGTGGAGCTCGAGCTGAAATCCCCAATGCGGCCGGGCTGCATTTCTTATATGCCTTCGAACTTCCCACCATTTATTTAAAATTGTCAGCCGCGCGATATCGCGGGAGCTCGAAACTTTTACCGCCTCTCGTGAATTTTTGCGACTCTTTTATTCAAATGCCTCGGCGATGCGAGCGCAATTACATTCTCTAGCCCGCGGTACAAGGTAAATGTCGTGAATAATAAGAGCATCGCTTTTTACGACGTTATTCTTTTTTTTTTCTTTAGAGAGGAAAAATTTTATTCAATTACAACGTAACTTATAAATAATTCCTAAACTAAACGAACAAGTTCTCTTTTTATTTACGTACTCTGGGAGTGTGGAGAACGATAATTAAAACTGACTTGTTTATAATTCACTAGTTAAATATTTTATAGTGACATTAAAAAATAGCTGCAATGACTGTATTGTATAAATAATTGATTATACGCGTACGGAAATTGTTTCTAAATTTTAACACTAGAAACATTTTAAATCTGACGATAATTTAAAAAAAAAAATTTACGATGCAAAAGACATCATACTCAATCTCATCACTTACTAAATACATAAATAAATAAATTATATGTTAAAAATTATTACACTGAAAAAAAATTTAGTAATTTTAAGTAAAGATTTACTTCAATAGTTAAATATTTCTTTGAATCAACTAAATATTTCATTAAAACTAAATAAATTTATTCAGTTCTAAATAAATTAAGTAGTTTCAAAAAAATAATTGCTTGATTCAAAGAAATATTTAACAAGTACTATTGAAGTAAA
>JAWWEN010052743.1:0-10061 GCA_035582955.1 Sycophila texana | reverse complement strand
TTTCACTAGGAATATGTGACTATTCACTTAAGTTTAGTGAAATCGGAGAATTTTCACTAATTCAGATTTAGAGGGTATTTATACGTGCGGGTGGTTGTTTCAAATGAATTTTTTTCTCAGTGTCATTAACAAAGGAATACTTAATTTTTATATATAATTGCACCTACTTAGTAATTTTGATAAAATATGTTACCTCACGTTAAAAGGCACTATTCTCTAAGGACTTTTTTCTTAGATAGATCGTCAGTAGCACATCACATCTAGAATATTTTAAAAAATGACAATAACAAAACATACCCGATAAAAGTGCTTATCATATTTGAATTTGAACAAAGTAAATTTAAAATAAAAATATAAAATTGTATAGTAAAAGTGCACATGGAGCTGCACAAGTAAATAATTAAATAAATAACAATTAAATAAATTAACACACAATTGGTACCGATCAAACATAAATCAACCTTATTTCAATCAAACGACATAATACAGTGCTCTGATCATTGAAATCGATCGATATATAATATAAATATTTGTGATCCATTTATTGCACTAAACTGAGAACTTTATCAAGGAGCTTCCCATTGAAAGCATAAGAAATATAAATTTAAAAACATACTAGATGTGTATTATTAAAGTTTTAAATGATTTATTATCAAATGGAATAAGAATTCTAGACTTCAAAGTCGGCGAAAATTCTACAGCACTACCGGCAACGCATAAATCAAGAAGAACGGCCGCAACGTCCCAAATTCTCCAAACGACTATGCTAAACTTCTCGACGAGTTTCTTCACGACAACAATTAAAAGTAATACAGAAGCGACTGTCGACCGGGCCAAGTAAGTTTCTCCGGCCTAATCGTGAATGTGTGCTTTGATGAGGGCACAACTGCAGTCACGGCGTTGCACGAGACTTTATAACGTATATATAAACGTATGTATACGTGGACGTATATACGATTTAGACGCAGGGACGTCAGTCATGCGCATACTATAATTTTCCCGGGCGAGACGCACATCCGGCAGCACCGCGCAGGCGCCATCGAAAATTAATTTTGGAGGCGCGACGCGTCTGTCGGGGGCGTTTATTCATTTATTTACATTGTCTTTTGTGACGCTGATGAGGTACTGATGTGATTTGTTCGACATTTGTTCACCCTGGCCCCTTGACGCGTCTGCAGTTCGATCATGGCTAATTTGAGGAGTGCTTCGCACTTGGGGTGGATACTGTCGTTTAAGGGGCTATACCTCTTTGGACGATTCAAAAAATTAACATCCCTTATATAAAAATAATAGACGAGGTATCGGTTTTGTGATTGTATCTCGAATCTCGAATCTCGAAATTTGAACTAAATTTTTTTCTTCGCTGTTAAAACGACAAGTTGATTATTTTTGATATGCATGCAGGAGTTTTCGCATAAAATTTTTAACGAACGTTTTCCCTTGTACGCAAAAAAATATGCGGCGTTCGTTGCATAATAATGCGAGAGCATTTCGCCAGTGCTTTTTAGGTTACCACATAGGCAATCGCGATGATGCTTTTATGCACCATTTCTACGTCGATGGCTTCTCTACTCGAGGAAAACACCTCGCAGCAACAGTTGCACTAAGAAACTATCATTATTCGCGATGCTTTTAATGACCTGGTATTAAATTTATGCCTAGTTATAAATTAATAAAATTTTAATTTTAAATTAATAAAATGGAAGTTACGCAAGAAGCTATAATGCGAATAAGGAAATTAAGTAAGCGTTGTTCTTTTAAAAATTATGTCCCAAAATGTGAATTAGAATATTTACAGGATTTTATTTATACTTTATCTTCTCGATTTGTTTATAAAATTTCGTGTGTAAAACGATACATAAATGTTTAATAAAAAAAATACGTTACCCATTGTACTAATCAAGGCATTTATAAACAAAGGAATTAGTCTTATAAAAACTTTTTACATTATTTTTCTCGATGAGCGATATTTTAAAGTATAATAGCTTTTTATTAAAACAACATTCCGTACACTAAAAATCCTCTCTTAAAAAAGT
This sequence comes from Sycophila texana, assembly GCA_035582955.1. Taxonomy (NCBI): domain Eukaryota; kingdom Metazoa; phylum Arthropoda; class Insecta; order Hymenoptera; family Eurytomidae; genus Sycophila; species Sycophila texana. The sequence continues at coordinate 8,025 of JAWWEN010052743.1, read as the reverse complement.
GATAGGCAGGATGTTGTGAAGCATTTTAAAAAGCCATTTGATTGACGCACGGGTACATCCGGTTTTAAATGGCGCTAAATTTAAAAACTTAACCGCAAAAACACGATACAAAAAAAATATGGATTTTGCTAGTCCTCTCTTAAAAAACGCGATTCGATTGGAGCATGAGCATATCCCGAATTTAAAAATCTATCCTCAAAAATTGTAAATACGATTAAAAAAATTGGACGCGCTTAAAAATTCAAGTATAACAAACCATTCTCAAATTGAAGCTATACAATGTTTTTCAGCAACTCAATTTTCCCGGAACGGCTCTCCCTCCACGTGCATCCCAGCCTCCGTGGCAGCTGCTGCGGCGAAGAATCGCGCGGGAGGGTAACACGGGAGTAACGGCGTAATGAATGTGAACGACGAGCGCGGCGAAGAAGAAGGAAGGATACACAGCAACTCCTCGGCCGTATCGAGTTGCTCGGAAGCTCGGGGCTCGCGGGATGAGCGTGCGCCGGGTGTCAAGTTCGTTCCACGAAGGTACGTCCGTCGCCTTTTCCCGCCTGAACTCACGCGGCGTGGATGCGCGCGTCCCGATATTTTCGGCCGAGCAAGACTCGAGGAACCACGATTGACACGTGAATGTACTGTTGTACAGTTACTTCGGCAATAATAATGCCCTTTGTATATACTTGCTGCTTTGTTTTTGTTAATGTTTGGCCGCCGCCTTCGCGGAGTCCTGACTTGGCAAATGGAACTCGAGGAGAGCTTGCGAGCTTTACCGGGAAATCGTTATGTGCATAAAATAATCCATTGTGACGCATGGAGATTCTTTTGTCTTGATTTTTAAATTCATTGATAATTAAGGTCTTGTTTTGGTGTTGAGTAGACTTTCGAAGGAAAAATTAGCTTCGATTTAAAAAGAAAAAACTTTCTTTATTAATTTTACCGGATTTTAAACGAAAAATAATTAGAAATGCATTCATAATTTATTATAATTGTAAATTGAAGGCTTAGATGGACTATTTTTCAACTTATATTTTCTATTTAGGGCGTAAAATTATGCACAAAGTGCATGAGGAAACGTGAATAATTATAGAATTACTTTGAGTTAAAAATTTAGGTATTGAAGTAAACAATTTATTGTTGAATAAACGTGTTTGAATGATTTTCGCTTATTCGTAATTAGAGAGCAAATCAAGCAGATGGAATTTTATGAGTGAACGTGATCAATTTTTTTAATCGTTAATTTATTTTCATGAATTGATAATGAATCGACGATAAGGTGGATTGATTAAAAGAGACGCAATTTATTGTTTGTGCTTTATACCGATACTAACAATGTTGCGTCACATTTTCGTGTGAATTGCAGAGAAATGGGTAAATTAGCATAGTTATCGCATTTTCTTAATTACAGCTTCTCCAATGATCATTTTATATGTAAATTAAAGTATCGCAAACGTGAAGATTTTTTTCCGCAAATTACTCATTGTCTCGTCTGAAAAGCAATTGTTACCAATTAGTGTGCCTTGATTTTTTTGCTAAAAAAACTTTTTTAAATGCACGCACAATAACCATTAGAAAATCGTTGTATATCTGCCACAACGGATTTTGTTGGAATATATGCAAATTAAATAACATTATAAAAATTATTAAAAATCTCGTCAGAAAATTTATCAAAAATATTGCCTTAGTTATATTTAACGCAATCAATTCACACGAAACTTTTTCAATGAAAAAAAAGGATAAGAATACAAATATTCTCGATTTAACTTAGAGAATGGAGACCGACCTCGACTGATTGTTATTAGAGACACGTCCAGACGTTTTAGTCTACTTTGGCAAAGGTCGTTTGATCGAAAAGTTTTCCGACTTAAAATTTACCCGCTACTTTATACTTGCCCCTCGGTGCAGCGCATAATACAACGCGACAATGCAAATAATTCCAGCAGTTTGATTTATGCGGCGCTCATGCGAAATGGCCTTTTCTCGGAATTGAAATCGCTTGTTGTCCGGGCGTGATATGTGGAGCTGATAGGTGAAAATATAAAGTTACTTTTTTTTTCAAATGTAAGCTAATTACACGTCGATAAATAAACAAGGACGAATGACTCCGGTATATAATACTCGATTTATAAAATAAATATTTATGTGGAGTGGACAATTAGTATAGTTATGTTTTAGAAATTTATGAAAGAATTAATTAGTGACTATCTAAACACGACATAAATTACACTGAGAGAAAAATTTGGTAATTTTAAGTAAATTTTTACTTCAATAGTACTTGTAAAATATTTCTTTGAATTATAAGTAATTGTTTTTTTGTAACTACTAAATTTATTTAGAAACAAATAAATTCATTTAGTTTTAAAGAAATATTTTATAGTTGATACAAAGAAATATTTAGCAAGTACTATTGAAGTAAATATTTACTGAAAATTACCAAATTTTTTTTCAGTGTAATTATATATAATAATCGCTGGTGGAAGAAGATCTTTTCATAGTGTGTATAGCTTTGAAACTCTTTACCTGCTGAGATAAAAAATCTTTCTTCTCTCAATAGATTCAAGTACGTTTCGAGAGGCCCTTTTAGATTTCAAAAAATTCTCTCATGTTATATGAGGTAAACATCGATAAATGTCAGCTATTCATTTATTTATTCATCTACTTGTTAATTTATTGTTGCCTCGTTCACCGTACAGTTTATTTATAGGAGTGAATGTAATTTATTAGCGCGAATGAAGTATGCAAATGTACTGTTCTTATGGTTATTTTATTAACTTGACGAGAATAGTTTGTTTTTACTTTACATTCATTTGTACCTAGTCATTTTAAAATATTAAAGTGCAGTATTTTACTTGAATTTTAAAGTGGCTGTGGTTTTGTAACTTATATTTTTATCAAATTGCATTATTTTAAAAACTGTTTATTTATGGTATTTATGCTAACGACTATGTATTCTAATCTATTCTTTTAATTAATAAAAGCAGAATAATTTATAGAAAAATAAAAATTGAAAATTAAACTATAAAAATTTCAGTCCAAATTCAAGCAACAATCAAAAGTAATATTTCATCATGATTTATAATGAACGTACGTATAACTTATGTACGTACCTTGCAATCATCGACAGGTACAAACAAAAATTGATACGCCGTCGTGCATCTATTCAGAAATCAAGAATAGCATCAGTTTCATACAGCCACAATAAGCCCAGACATTGGAGAATCGATCCGGTAATAGCGGCAATTACGAGCCACGAAATGTGGCGTACAATGGCCCCGGCATTTTGCAAGGGATTGCGAGGTAAAGTCAAGTGAGCGTACGGCGTATTGTTCCGCGACTTCGGCAGGGGTCGGCAATAAAAGTCGATTCGCGCTGTTTATTTCTCGATGTAGTGCCGGAAGCTCGTGTCACCGGGGTTCGGGGGTTGAATGAAGAATAATGAGAAAATCATAATTGAACCGGTCCTTTTTCTTTTTCCAGCGATGCAAATAATGGCACCGATCGATATCGATTTGAGCGCATGCAAGAGTCTCTTTGTCGCGTTTCAAAGTGTGTACATCGATTGTAATTTTATTTGTTTAGAGGAATAAAATCATAATGATTTATTGGATTATTTTTCTAATATATAAATACATGAATAATGTTACCCATTAATAAATATTTTATTTAAAAAATGGGATTTTATTTTAATTAAAAATGCATGATAAAAATTGCTATCAGGACTTTAATTTTTATTTCACGTTCTTGTCTCTCTTCTCTCAATGATAGTAGAATGATGAAAAGCATTTAAAAAAAAAAACAATTTGATGTATTACCAATTAAATTACCCCATATATTTTCAAATATTATTAAATACATTATACTGGTAAAATCTGTTACTTTTTGTCTAATTCCATATAGCAATATCCGTATAATCATGATTGAACCGGTGCATCAGCCTGTTAATTTTAAATGCCAAGGATCTAATAAAATTATACATCGAGAAAGGTGTTTTAGTAAAAATTTGTAATTTGTAAACTTGTAGATATTTAGTATGTGCCAACTTTCCCAAACAGTTCAGTAATTTTTACAAAAACATTTCGATCTTTCAGTGTACGTAACCATTTCAAGCTTTGATGATCAAACGAGCAAGATACAGATACCAAATATAGGAGCAATAAATAAGATCAGTATTTTTTTATAAGATTATTACAAAACTACTAATATCTTTAATTATCAGTTAAATATAATAAATCATCACCGTGAACGAATTTAACCAGATGCATATTAAAAAAACCTGCTATTATAAACTCACGACACATTGAACCCACCATGGTTTTCGTCAGACACGTCAGAAGCATCCGGAGAGTTGTTAATTGAGTGAGCACATGAAGCGAAGGCAAGCAAACAGGCATCGAAGCACGCGCGTTAATTTCATTCCACGGCCAATAAAAGGGCCGAACCCTCCTCGGCGAATGCGCGCATAGCACGTGCACGCGGCACGGATTTCGCCAAACAGTATACCAGCAGCCAAAACACTGGCAATAAAGTTGCGCGGCCCTTGGAGCGCCCATTGTGCGATCGGCCGATCGAAAGGGCGTCCGGCGAAAATAAAAAGTCGAGGCGGGCGGCGCTGCGCCAATACAAGCCAATAACGATCGCTCTCGGGTCCCGCGGCGGATCCCTTCGCGCACCGTGCATAACGAGCATTGTCTCGCGGTTCCGCCCTTTCGATTTCAATGAGAGCCGGCAGTGCACGCGCCCGAGCTCGTGACGGTGGGAAGAACCGCGTAATTTGTTTCGCGACTGTTTGCTCAAGTCATTATCCGTCGGACTATATGTACGAGCCGGCATCACTGCTGGGAATTGTGCGATATACGCGTATGTAATGTACGTGTTCATATTATTGTGTATTTTAATATTTTATACACTGAGAGAAGTACACTAATAGTGAACAAATTTATATATTTGTTGTTTTTTTTTTTTGTTTTTTGTACTGAAGATAATAGTAAATACACTGAGAAAAAATTCTGTAAAAATTACTATTCCGTCTAGAAAAGTGGCCACAGACTGTCATGTCGTGGAAAAATTACCATCCTATATTGTAAAGTTTACTAGAATTATTGGAAACTTTACCATAATTCTAGTAAAATTTATAATACAGTCTAAAGTCTAAAAAAAATATAATAAATTTGTATCCTACAAAGTGATTTAAGTAATTATTATATATTAAGTAAAAATTTTAAACAAAAATGAAGCTATTGTAAAATGATGTATGTGCAATGCTAGACTATGAAATCCATAAAAAAATCTTACGAACACTTTTTCGTACATCAGAATTTTTGTGACAAGCCTACTGTTTATACCTTCAATGTTATAAAAAATATTTCAAATTATTTTAAGACTGACTGACATACATAATATAACACTCTCATTACGTAAAACTTCTTTTTTTTTGTTCCAATATAATTTCTGCATGTACTTAATCAAAAATATTAAAATTCTTGACCCATTTTTATAAAAGATGTCAATCATTATCAAGTACGAAATGTACGTTACTATATTTTTATGAAAATTAAAAAAATTGACATTTTTTCATTTAAACGTTTAAACAATTCTAAAAAGATAAAAAATATTTGTGAGTAAAATAAATATTTTCGAAGATGATTTAAAGAAATGTGCGTTTATTTGTTTAACAAAGTCTGCAATTAAACATTCGTAAAAATGTCGACAAAATCAATGTTGCAACTCGACCGTTGTGAACTCATAAGATATTCTTAAAAAATGTTCAAATAACATAGTAGCGGGAGATATAATTTCACACAATAGACGAGCTTAAGAGTCGCTGACAGGAGAATACACTGACTCGTCAACCCGCGTATATTTACTTTCCAAATCATCGTCCGCCCGTCGCTGTACATTATCCCGAATAAAAAAAAAAAGCCAAGCTTTATTTGTCGAGCCAAAAGGAGCCGCGAACACGTGCGCGCCCCGGATTATTTTCCCTGCCATCAGCGGCCCAGCCGGAACTTTCCTTTTTCCGTTTTGCGGCGACTTCGCATTGTCCAATGTTAAAAAACGATAATTATACCGGTAGCCGACGGCCCTTGGAACTGGAAAATAATTTCGTCGTTTAGGAGTGTCTTTGGCGTCCATTGTGGGGAGAGAGCGCGAGGGAGTAGGGGCTTTTCGACTGACTTAATGGCCCGACGCACTTTTGCCTCGCTTCCATTACGAGTGGAATTTCAACGAGTTAATTGAACGGCTGAGAGGCTTCGTATCAAATCGCTGAAATTTAAAGATTAAAAAAAAATAATAAATTTACCGACCATTAACCGAGTTAATAAATTAACCGAGTAAATGAGGTTCGTATATCATGTTGCATTACCCGAGTGATAACTCGAACGGTAACGCGTCTCTCTGCATTTGCATCAATGCACTTTGTTTTTCGAAAGTAATGCTTGTCAAGTTTGTTAACTTGTATTTTCTACTGCGAATTGAACGTACAATAAGCCACCAAACTAACGAAATATCAAACCAATATATTAATTAAAAAAAAAAATTAATAAATTTATACCACTTGAATTATTATTATAAATGATATCTGCAGATTGAATGAGTGAAATTTCATTCAAATAAGTATAATCGCGCAATTCGTAAGCGCACTTTATAAATGTTTTCTTTATATTATATTTGGAAATCAACACACACCAATGATCAATTTTGACTGCTATACATTGTCTCTCGGTTACTTTGTCTCTCATGAAATTTTATGTAAATTTTAAGATTCTCAACTTTAGAGCTGAAAATTCAGGTTTCAATTCGAGTACATCCAAATGCATTTTATTGTAGAAGGGATAATCAACATATTTATGCACTAAAATGACTACCTGAACTGTGAAGTAAATAAATTCTTATAGACCCTGTAGCTAACTTCTCCTCGTAGCCCTCTGTCCTCTCTAAGATTGCGTGAGATCGTCAAAAGTATCGGCGAACATATCATTTTGAATCTCTCGTCGCATTGGAGATAACACCGACCCGAGAAGTGCACATATCTCAGCCCGATCGGCTTGTACGACACGATAACCTACGCTATCCAGGCTAAAAATAGTCGTCCAATGAAAATGAGAAGGTGCTTTCTCAGAGCAAGTTTAAACCTTCCGAGTGAAGGAAGAAATATACTCTCTAAAATCGACACTATTCTAGAATTCAATAGAACCCGATAAAAGTTGCATCACATATAATACGCAAATACAAAATTGAATAAGCGAAACCTTACTCAAATAAGTTAATAGACACTTAGTCCACGTCAAATGTCAAACGTCACTTATAATAACACAACCGCGAGTGAATTACTTATTTCGCTTATTCAATTTTACGCCGCAATATTTCTGTCGCGTAAATTTCCCTTTCTACGCCAGAAGGACTGTAGTTATATATTCAATCCCCCGAGTCCTCGATCGCTCGGCCATCCGTCAAAACGAGCCAAGGAATGCGTCGAGCCCAAGAGACTGAAACAATCCGCCTCGCAATCTCGATCGTCCACACTGTTCCGTCTAGTAGCGCAGGCAAACTCCTCAGCCGCGAACAGAGAGATCGCTCGTTAGCGCGCAATCCGCGTCGATCGGGTCAGGCAGCTCATGTCCGATCTATCGCCGGTCGAGCGTAACGCGCTCATCTAGATCGTCGCGCAGTCCCATGCAAATGCTCCGTCCACTTATACGCACACCGACGTGATTTTCTATCGTACTCTTTTTATTTATTAGTCTTTTTTTTTTTTTTTTTTTTTTTGTTTGATCAGCTGAGGGTAGCTGTTACGAATATGATTTATTATAACGTTTTAATTAGGAATGTTAAAATTGATAATTTGCTACGTTAGACAGAGGGTACCAAACAATTGTCCTTTTACACTGAGAAAAAAGTAGAGGGAATAGTTCAAAGTACTTGAAAGTTATGGAAAATTTCTTATAGTAAAAATTACTTAAGTGTGTAGTTAAATTAACTATATAGATTTTTCTATTTCCAGACAGTCACAGTTACTATTTTTCTTTG
>JAWWEN010052742.1:0-10063 GCA_035582955.1 Sycophila texana | reverse complement strand
TTTTATAAAAAATTAACACAAGTTAAACTATTAACTCATTTTTTATATTTCTTTTAATAAGATAAATATTATTTATATGCGATTAAATACATAGTTCAGCTTAACTGTACATCTACTTTTTTCACCCTAGATGTTATTGCAAAGGAATTCTTTGTTTTTTTTTTTATTTTTTTATTTTTTTACGTCGGGAATGTTTTTTTTATTTAGAGCGATGTATCTTTTAATAGTTGTCTGTTGCACGGTAAAAAATTCTAATAAAAATTATTAACTCTAATAGTATGTTTTATTCATATTTTAATAATTCGAGGAAGAACAGAATCTTGTACGTGAACAAAAAAATTTTAAAAAAACTCGAATTAATTTAATATGAATTTGATAGCTAAAGTTTTTTATACAAATTTAATAACATTTTTATGATATTTTGTTTCATAAACAGTAGGTATTAAGTTTTTGTATTTACTTTATTAAATGATTAAATGAGGAATTACATAAATTGTTATTTATAAATCTAGAGGAGTCTATATTTATACTATTATGTTGTACTTTTCTACATTTTTAAAGAAAAATGTAATATCTAATAATAATCCTTTATAATGCAATATTCTTTTTATTAATATTTTGATTTTACTATTATTTTACAAAAATACTTATTTGAAAAGGATATACAATGAAAAGCTCGTATGATATTCACATCCCCATTATGCCATAATCTCTTTTTAAAAAGGAGCAGGATGAATAAAACAACTGACCTTATTTTAATTTTCTTTAAATAGCTTAATTTTATAGCCGCACTTCCAAGTATCCATAAAATCGCGAGAGCCTGATTTCACGGCTCTAAGCCTTCTCCAGAATTCATAAAACTCACTACTGTTATCTAAAATATATGCAGACATCGGTAAAATATCGCCGGAAGGGACAAAAACCGCTTCTAATAGCAGTTTAGGATGTAATAAACGAGCGGAATCCCATTTTGCGTTGGGCGCCGGGTCGATCGCAATTTGCGCGTGGAAAATGGAAATGCACAAAGTCGATCCTGCGAGCGGAGGGCAGGGCTGACCGCAGCCGAGGGATTTTGCGAATGTCAATCGTCCGGGGGGCGGGGGGATGGGCCGGTCCGTCGCGGCGGCGGCGAAATCGGCGATAACGGGGGGGAGGGTCGGCTCTCGCGCTCGCAACGAATGTGTAAGGAATACCGGACGCGGATTTTCGGGGAATTTGCGAAGATTGCGAGATTTCATTTGGACGCCAGGATCCCTCGATTGCTCGATCAGAATCGCGGATATACGGGCGAAAAAAAAATGCACGCGGTCGCCCGATTCTCTGAATATTGGATGATTTGCGTGGGACGGGAATCCATGCAAATACCGTTATACGACGGCCCCGAAGACTTGTACTTTTATTTTACAAGAATTGCTACGTTTTTACGTAATTTTGTAAGAATTTTTATTTAATGTCGTTATCACGGTGTAAGATATTGTTAAAGAAAATATTTGTTCTCTAATAAAAAGAATATTAAAAGGCGTTATCGCCGTTAAATACACGAAGAAAAATTCTCTACTAAAAATTACAATAGTCTATTTTAGTATCCTCAGAGACTAACGTTATATTGCAGAAAGTACAAAAGTTGCTTGTAACAGTTTTATTCACGATTTTCTGTAAATCTAACAAATTTTCTTATAGTCCTTATATAAATTTTACCGTAGAAACTTGCAATTTGTCTGTTGTAATTTTTCAGGCTACGACGACATTATAACTGACTATTGCAATTTTTAGTAGATCTTACCACTCATGTATTAATGAATTTCATTTAATATTCTATTAAATAGAACACAAATATTACAGTAATAAAAACGTAAAAAATGTCTTATTTCTCTTGAAAAAACGAAAAGATTTATTTCTTACGTAAATTCGCTCCGAAATAATTCCTTCCAAAGCAGTAAACATACCGTAACTAAGAAACTTACTGTCAGAAGCAGATCCTCCCGGAGTTTACTTGCACACTGTATCATATCGATTGTGTAGCCCTGCCTTCTGCCTTCGCATGCACAAACAGTTTACGCAAATATCCCCGCAGCAAATACAGTCCAAGGCACAACCCCAACACCAACTGTACAAAAAAAAAAAAAAAAAAAAAATCTTTAAAAAAGAAGCACGCACTCAAGTGCTCGAAAACACGAGTAGTCTTACTGGAGTGTCGCGCATCCGCCTGTATGAAAAAAGATCCGCTGGATGCGGCGCGTTCCCAGCGTCACTTCCGCCGCGGGGGTCGTCGCTCGCGTCGCTAATTAAAAAAGCAAAGCCGCGAGGGATGCGCCGCAGTTCGGAACGCATCCGTGAGTACTGCGCCGCTGCTGCCGTTCTCCCCCCGTCGGTGTGTACGCGCCTGGCTGCACTCGGGCTAGACGTCGCCGCGTCAACAAAGCCGGCGCCGCCCGACGCACGTGCTCGCGAGGAGCCGTCGCGGAAAAGCCCGAAAACATTCGAATGCGAGGGAGCCCTTTGACTCCCTCTCGGCTCGTTTCCCCGTTCCTCGAGGGGAGAGTGGGGCTCGGCTCGCGCGCTTAGTCACTCGCGAAAAGGGTGCGTGGGCGCGCGGGAGAGGGACCCGGGGAAGTGCGTCGTTCTCCCCGCTGAGCACAAAAGAACCCTGCGCGATGCTGCCACGCGGATTTCGACGCGGAAATCGTTCGTCCGGAATCCCGGCATGCCGCGCATCCACGGCGCTTATTACAGTCCGACGTGCGTTTTTTTTTTCATTTTCATTTTTTTTTTTGTTTATGGCGCTGGCAGGAGCATCAAAGGAATGTTTAGCTAATTTTGTTTGAAAGCATAGGCGTATGTATTCACTTTCGTAATTGTTAGTTTAATTTATTCTGAGGGTCTCTTAATTCGTGGAAAATATATGAACAAATGAAATGTAGAATTATCTCATGTAATATATTCTTCTAGAATATATTTGAAATGTTTCGAAAAGGAGATTCGCATTTGCCTTTTGTTTTGTCCTTACTTTATCTTTTAAACATCCAAAACCCCGAAAATGCTGAGAAAAATATGAAAGTAAAGATAAAAGGTAAAATCGAAGCTTCTTTCAACTTTTTGAAAATTTCAAAAATTTTCTCAACGAATTTATTGCGGGTACAAAATGTACAACCATGAACTTCACTATTTATTTATTACTATTTTTCTATTAGTGTGAACCTATTTGATTATGCCACTGAGAAGTATTACAAAACGTTAAATAAAAATTATTACGAGTCTAATAAAAATTGTGTTTAGAACGAGTAAGTCGCTAATTCGTTACCAGAAAAATAATAGTTTTTCTGAACTTATCTTTCGCATAGTACATGTATTTATAGACTTTATTTATGATAGTCATTGATATTTATTTATGCTTGGATATACATACGATTTTTCCGCTAAAAATTGTAGTAATTTCCTTCTCCAAATCTCAAGTAATTATTTAGCATGATTCATGAAATTGATATTTTTTTTCCGTTACACCGAGAGAACCTCAGCAATCGCAGCGTACGCGAAAACGTGTTACTTACTCTCGAGCGAGCCGCCGCTTCCGCGGTAAAGGTTACGGTATATTCCTCCGCACTCACCTGAAACACAAAGAAAAAGGAAAACGTTCAGGCTTAATTAACGAGATATTCATTTATAGAAAATTGCAACCTGCGCGATAATCCAATAAAGATTACCATCGTATCGCAGAAATAAAAAGCGCAACGGCCAAAAGGAGGCAATAATTCGCTTCCATTAAACAATATAAAAAAAAAAAAAAATCGCGGAAAACCACCTTAGCCTCGGTATCAATTACCCCCGGCAATGTTTATTCATAAACTCGCCAGCGGAGTGCGCGCGCGCCAGTCGGACGAAGTTAAAAAAATAAATGAAAAAAAAGCGAAAGACAGGCGTGGCGAGTAAGTACGCTTGCAATCCTACGCCGACGAATATCGCTGCTTAGTTGGGTGCACACGCGAGCGCGATAACGATCCCACGGGCTTACGTTAATTACCGCGCGGCGCGCATAACGCGCGGACAGGCCTATATTTACGTCGATGGGAGTCCGATCGAATCGAGGAGGTCCATCCAAAGCGTAAAAGACGAGCGAGGCATGCGTAATGGACCGAGCGGGGATGGGAGGAGGCGAAGTGCGCCGCGGCCCCATGCAGGAATTATTTATTGAGTCGGCGGCGTCGCTCTCGATCTTTGATCTAATTACCCGGCCGGCTGAACGGGGCCGGGGGAAATTTGAGGTACGTAGCGAGGCTTAGCCCTCCCCTCCCTTCTCCCCTCTGATTAGAAAGATATTTATCGCCATTGGCTATATACGTAGCGAGCCCTTCTTTCGCCGCGAGACTGTGTGTGTTTGTGTGTATGTGTGTGTGTGTGTGGAATTTTCTCCTCTTCCAGGGTATCGTATCGGAGGGTTATGATTTACCGACGACGTTTAATGAATTTTAACGCTTTTCTTATATTTTCTGTAAATAGCCGGCGGCGCTGCAGGAAGATGGAAATTTCTGTTAATTGAATAAAACGGCGAGTATACGTACTTTAACTTGAACAACTGTTTTAGAGGGGGAATGCCTTGTAGGAATGTTCGGCTCTTGCGCGCGGCTTGTACATTGTACTTAATTCGAGGTCTAACTGTTATTTCAAAGTACAAAAAAAAATGGACGGTTCATAAATTCCGGAACATTTTTTTTTGCTACAATTGTTTTTCTTTTTTTTTTTTAAATTGAATCTTTCAAATGACGCGAGTTAAATCAGAAATTTAATTAAGAAAATCCACCCGGACAAGCTCGTAAAAACGATATAGAAATTTTAAACCGAGGGGGAAATAAAGCAATTTTCCGGAAAATCTATTTCGCCGGGCGTGCGCCAATGTAAGAAACGGAAAAGCCTTAACTGCTAAAAAGATTATTCTCTCTGTAAGCAACTTTCTCCGCGGTAAGAGCATTTCGAAATGAAAAAATTTCTGCTATCGCAAGGAACACCGCATAAGCGGTAATGAAAGAAGATCCCGAAAGCAGGTATATATGTAGGGTATATATACACCTCGGAGCAACCTCTTTATAACCTCGAATTTACGGGCGGCTATAGCTACCGTACGATTGTGCTCGCACCCACACGCGCACACCTACACTCACACGGACGCCAACTAAAGCAAGCCGCACTTAGCTATATCTCGATAGATATCCGATAGAATGATACTCGTACCAATTTTCCATCCCGTATATCGCGCCACTATCTTCCGAGCTCTCTTCTCTATATATACGCCATTTGACCTAAGAACGCGCTCGCGCGCCGATGGGGAGTAGCGATAAGTTTCTCTCCGCTTCTTCGGTGCTCGATCCCCCCGTTCTCCGCGCGGCACGTAGCCGGGGAAAAGGAGCTCGCGCGGCGGCTGCAAAAACCAAGAGTCAGGCACCGACGAAGAAGAAGAAGAAGAAGAAGAAGAGGAGGAGAAGGAAGAGGAGGAGGCGGCGGAAGGAGAAGGAGGAGAGGAGTGCCTCGAACTCCAGGTGGAATAGGGAATATAGGCTACTGCACTTCTCGCTTGGAGGTGGAAAAGACAAAAGTCGAAAGTTTTACTCCCGTGAGTGTACCTTTGTCGACGACCTCCTCCCGATGATATGTACGTGCCTGACACTTAATACGGCTGCGGGGGGCGCGGGCGAGGAAAGTGGAAGTGGGAAGTGGAAGAAGAGCGGAGCGGCTCTTTCCGGGAGTCCTTTGTTATTTCGGAGGAAATGAGCAATAAAGCGCTCGCCCCCAGGAGTTATTTTCTCCCCGGCCTGTTTCTTTTGAATCCGCTGATTGAATTCGCCCGACTTAATTCCGAATTTCGCCTTGCAAATCGCGGAAATGACGAGCGGACTTAGGCGGCGGCGGCGACGGCTCTCGTCTTTCGTTTACTGCGCGACGAATAAAATTGAGAGACGGGGGCAACGGGACTCGCCTTCCCTCCCCCACGAACAGATGCATTTGAATTTTATGGATCCACTCTACTTTGATGCTGCGAGAATTCGACTCTTTGAGGAGATGCTCTAGCGATGAAAGAATCGACAAACAAATTAAACTTTCTTATACACTGTTCTGCCGTTCGGTGAAATTAAAATTTCACACTGAGACTGCGTTTTATACTCCTCATTATATAGTATATAAAAAAATTGTTATTTATTTATTTATTTATTTTTTTGCTAGGAGGATTCTACATCTTCTGGGTTGTCTGTAAATTATATATTTCAGGACTGCGTCGAACTTTCATATATGAATATATTATTTATTTTTTTATTTAGTAAATATATATAAAATTCTTTTTTTACAGAAGGATTCTGCATCTGAAAAAAATTCTTTTATTTTCTAGAAGGATTCTATATCACACGACTGTCTTGGGTTCGCTGTAACGTCTATATAATTGCATATGTCGCAATTGTATCGCGTGATATTTGTGCAGCGGGCAGCAAGTAATTAGACCGATTCAGCGCTACTCTTCGGCGTAATCACGAGTTTAACAGATTGAATCTATAGGCTCGCGTGTAATATTACAACTCGCACTCCGGGCTCCACCGTAATCCATTGTTTAACGATGCCGCGTCCACATTAACCATCGATAATCCCGGCAAACGTCAGCCAGAGACTAATGGAGATCTGACCCAAGACCACGGATTGTTTGCCCGGCATACTAACGAGACAATTAGGCCGAGTATCCGAGCGCGCGTCATCAGAGATTCCATCGGCGTCGTCCACTTCCGCGCCGTTCTCTCCAAAATAAACTCAGATTTTTCGGGACAAAGGGGACGCCGCGGTAGCGCGTCGGCCTCGCTCTCTGAAAACGCGCGCCCACGGTCCAATTCGAAGATCCGCCGGGGAGATAAGCGCCGGGGGGGACGACCGCGGTAGCCGCGATAAGCAACGCCGAGAGCCGGCGAAAAATTAGGCTGATTTACCTGCGACCGCTGGGAGAACGACCGGTACAAAGGGACCGGCCGACCAGCCGCAGAGATACCGATCTACCCACATTCGCTTCGCCCGCTGGAGTTGACGCTCAGGAAAAAGCGATCTCGCCGATGCGACGCACTTGAACTGATATGCGCGACCTTCTGGCTTATAATCAAATGCTGACGATCGGACTGGTCAGTCGGTTACAGAATTGGATTGGGTTGTTATGCTGAGAGAGAGAGAGAGAGAGAGACAGAGAGAATTAGGATGGGTAAGTACCCATCGCGATTATTGCAAAATCTCAAAATCTTGACAGTCTGAGAGCAGCTTTCAACCTTACGTCCTTCATAAATTTCGATGTATGAAAGCTTCACTCATTCGTCGAGTTTTGAAAGAAAAAAAACTAACAAATCACATTCTGACAAGCGCGAGTCATCGTCGAAAGCTCGACAAAAACATCATCGTCCTCCGAAATTTCAGGAGCTTCGAGGATGCCGCACTGAATGTCTGTCAGCTACGACGTAAACCCGACAACAATGAGTACGATGAATGACTAATGGACAACCGTGCAATTAGCTCGCAACGAGATCATATGAAAATAATTTACGCAGTTATATATACGTGCACTTTGAGTATTTTCGGTAATCTTTATCTGCATGTTGAATTGGAACTTATATTGGCGAAGCTTTATAATTTTGTAAAGAAAAGCTCTGCAAAAAATTACATGGGTCTTTTCGTAAAAATTATGGCGAGCTTTACTTGTAAAAATTAGAAAACTTCTATAATAGTTCAAGTTCTTCCCACAAGAGTGATTATAAAAATTGTCTATCGATTAAACTTTTTCACAATTTTTACCAGAAAATTAAAAGTAAACTAACACATAATTAAAAAATATTTTATAGCACATTTAAAATAGCCTTACTAATACCTTTCTATATACTATCTAAAATTAAATTATCAAATTCTTCATTTTATTACTATTTAGTAATCAGTGAAACATTCGCTTCTAGTCTTAATTATAGTATAGCACTTCACTCATTGAGCTTCTCAAAGCAACAATATAATTAAAGCAGCTTAAAAAAATCTAAGAATTGCCGAAAATTCCTAAGCTATATATAGGCTCGTCCGTTTCGACCGAGCGATCTCATTACTTTTATTCGCGTAAATAGCGATGAACGCGAGTTCGGCGGAGACGTCGCGCACATTGCCAACCGCGCCCAAAGGCAGATTCTGGATGTGGGACGACAAGGTGTTTAGGGACAATGGGAGAGAAATGGCGACGTAGCAGTTTGATTCTCTGTTGATTTAGCCACCGCGGAATGCAGCGGGCGTCGGCTATATAGGCGTGCGAATCGATAGAGTCGAGTGCAGCTGCTAGAAGCGTGCGGCGGGATAAATCCGATTTCGCCGCGTTTTACTCTGCGCAAATTGTTAAATGCTATCGTTAAACAGTAAAAAAATCCTTAATTTTGTATGCCCTATTTAGGTAACCAATTACTCGGGGTTAATTCGCTGCCTGTTCGCTTGCCGCGCGGCCTCCGAAACACTGGCTCGAATTTACGCGCGAACGACGTGGGAATAACGAAGCATATATACACATCCCCACCTACATGTGATTGCGCTCGATAAACAAATTTTTAATTGCATCTAAGTATTTGATCTTTAGTTAATTTTACTTTATTTAATAACATTTCCACAGAGAATTACATACAGAATTTCAACTCAAGGCGCAATTTTCGTAACAACCGCAAAAATGCCTTCATTTATATGAAAAAAAAAAATGAAGATTCGCTTCAAGAGGGAAACAATGCGAGCGAAAGGCGCGCACGAAAGCCACGCAACGGAGGAGCGAGCCTCCCGAAAAAAAAGCCGAAGGAACTCCCTGTGCCAGTCCCCGCAGAATCGCTCTCGGCTGGAAAGCCAACGTCCTCCCTTTTTCTTTCTCTCTCGTCAGAAAAAACAATTACGTCGCACGAAATGAAGGCAGCCGGCCGTTGTTAGGCCGAAAATTCACAGTCGCTGCACCGAGCGCTCACGCCGGATGTGACGTCATCGGTCACGCTCGCGCGGCCTCGCGTGCCACCTCGAGGGGGGGAGATTTTCCTTTTCCGCTTCTTATTTCGAACGAGGGGAACTGCCTCGTGGAGCTGCGTGCTATCCGTACCAGAATTCACTTTTCTCTCCTGGCAGTCGCGCGCCCGCCCGTTTGATATATATCCGTCGAAGGCGCGACCGCGCCCACCGCTCGCCTGCCTCCTCGCTCTCGTTGCCGCAGTACAGCTTCGCTTGTTTAGAAGTGAAAAATTACGTCCGTGAAATGAGAGCTTCAGCCGGTGCAGGGGTCGAGGCGCTTTCTTGTGCTTCGCTGCTTCATTCGATTTTGATCCTGATTCAAGGATCAAAGTAGATTCTTTTCCCCCAAAAGATATAACTTATCGTATGGTTTCTGAATGTCTGGGGAAGTACGAGTATTTTTTCTTTTTTTTTTTTCTTAATAAAAATGGAATTTTACGTAGAGTAAGAAAAAATTTTAATTTGAAGAAATAATATATAGAAAAGAAACGGTAGTACTTTACAAAACTGTTTGCGCGCAGCAGCTGTGAAATAATGAAGTGGAAGGGACTTTCAATTATCAAGAAATTTTCCTCAAAGAAGCCGGGATTAAACAAGTTTCTCAAAAGCCCGTTTAAATCAACGTCCGGCCCTGAAGCCACGAAAAAAAAAAAAATTCGAGCGCGGTGTCTAATACGCGAGAGAAATGTTAATACGAGCGTGTATCCCTTTTTGGCCGTATGAAAGAGGGAAACGAGTAGAAAGAAACGTGGCGTCTAAAGGAAGTGTTTTTATGAATCGCAGACGACTGCACAGGTAGGAGACTTTTTTTCCCGAACCCTCGGGCTTCTTTGCAAAACTTACTCACCCCTATTTTCTTTTTTTTTTTTTTTTTTTTGCACTCTGGTCTTCAAGAAAAGTACGACGTTTAATTAAGACCCGAGACAACGGCGATAAAATATATATGTGCGATTCTACGGACTTACACAAACAACTGGGGTATTAAAAATAAAAAAAAAAATTTTGAAAGCACACCTACGGGACAAGTTTTTCTCGGTTCCTT
>JAWWEN010052740.1:0-42863 GCA_035582955.1 Sycophila texana | reverse complement strand
ATCATATGCTTAATTAATTTTGCTGAAAGTTTGGTAATTATCTTGAATCAACTTTATTTAGGTGATAACTACCTTAACCAAAAAGCGACATTCATTTTAATCACTTTATCCGCGCTCAAAGTTAAAAAAGCTAATGAAATCTAATCCTTCAGTGCTTATACAAAACTATTACCCCTTTTATGCGAAGATAAAATTTTGGATTTATAGAGCTTTTAAATATCTCAGAAGGTCGTCATGCTGAATCTTTAACCCGCATCGAGTTAGAAGTTAAATTAAATTTAAAAGTTTCCCATTAAAAAAGAAAATAAATGAAGGCGTAAAACCCCTTTACAAACGGGCGCTAGTAACGGCAAGGTTCTCCCTTTATACGTCAGCGTCGTAAAGCTCGCGCCATAAAATTTGAAAATCGATCGACGGCCCGTCCCTCAGCGCCCATCTCGTCCTCCTTCCTCGTCGTTTTTGGCCTAAGAGACGAAAGATGTTTTGGAAACGTGCCGAAATTGCGCCGAGCCCGCGACGCCGCGTCTGCTCCTCCTCGTGTGCACGCGGCATCTAGCGAGGCGCCTCTCCGTTCACGCGTTAAATTGTATTCGCCGAACGAGTGCCTGTCGCTGGGTTTATTGTCGACCGCAGCCGAATCCTCGAATCTCTAATGCCAACCGTGAGTTGGCATCTAATTTTCGCCACCGATGAATCTTCGCCTTTTCACCCGCTGCGGTATGCTCTTTAAACTGCCACCTCGACTGGATGCTGATTTTTCCTCATTAACGATCGCTGGGGATGACTTATTGCTTTTCTATAAAGTACCAGGAAACTCACTTTGGGAATAGTTAAAAAGGCATACTTATTTGGGATTGCTTTCAAATGCGCTGGATTTAATTAAATTTTCTGAAAGATACCGATGAAGTTTACTAGCTTCTCTTGTTTCACATCCCGCCTTGAGCACATAAACCTAAAGTTATAGGATCAACGATGTGTATGCACGACAAATATTTCCCGAGGTCCCTCGCACATAAACAGCTAATCTAACTTATTATACTTTAATGAAAGTAACGGTAACGATTTTCAGGCACGCTTTAATAAAGTATCAAGCGAAATTGACGAACCTATTTTGCGCGGAAAATACTTTTCAAACTATATGGGTAAACTGACAGCGAGTATACAATCGCATGAAATTGAATTTTTATCGAAAACTTTCCTTAAAAAGGAACTTGTAAAAGATAAGGAATTTTACGTAAAATAAATCCAATTTTAAAGCCGACTGTTGAATGGAACTTTTGCGCTTGAATTAATATTGACGTCACTTTGTGCTGTACCCTGTGGCAATATTTTAATGTAAAGTTTAAATTATTGACAAGGTGCGCGCGTGTCATACTTCTCCGCAATTTATACTAAATGCAGAATGCCTCGCGTAACTTTAAGCTTCAATGTATTATGCTCTTTAACAGATGCAAACCGTAGTATATATACTTACAAACAATATACGTAAATGGTTCTCATATAAATAATGGAAAATGTGACTGCGAAATATTGAAAGCTTATTTTATTCATTACAGATGAATACATTTGAAAGACGTCATTATTAAAAAAAATATATTGTTTATTCCATTTATAAATTGATTTTAATTAAACACACTGAGTCTTTTGGTAAAAATTACAAATCGTCTAGTAAAAATGACTAAACGATTTGAGAAAGCAATTAAAGAATTGAGAAAGAAATTATGAAACTTTTCAGTAAAATTTGCTATAAATACATTAAAAATTATAATACTTGGCAAAGTTTACTATATTTTTAGCAAATTTTACTGAAAAGTTTAGTAATTCCTCTCGATATTTCAGTCTGTGACAATTTTTCCAAACAATTCAGTAATTTTTACTAAAACATTTCTCTTTATTAAGTTGGCATATTAGTTTACAAAATTTTGTGGATTTATCGATTAAGATGATCGAATTAATAAACTATTTAGATATAGCATTACAGTTTGTAATATTAGATCTCATAGACTAATCCATGAAACGATTGTTTCTTCAAGTTTTAGGTTGAACTCTACTTTAATAATAGATTTCTACTATCTGCAAGAAATTTTTATAACAAATCTTTGATTTAAAATGTTAGTGGGTAAGTTCTCTATTACTCCTCAATAAATTTGTAATTGTAATTTTAATGTTTATCAACATAAGTGCTAGTTTTAATAATTCTTAATATAAATTCTATCGCTTGATTTTGTAAGAACTTTTAGTCTACTTATAATAATATAAATAAAAATAAAAATAAAAGACTTGTAAAAATTTGTAAAAATTTTCTAAACGTTTTTTAAATATCCAGTAAGTGCAGCGCAGTATCTACATCAGAGTATCTTAAAAACGGCAACTTTCCACGGCGAGTGCACGGGGTCCTTATTTGCACGGTCAACAAGAAGAGGTCCTATTCATGATCCAAAGTTGAATTGCCGCTTTTCCTTCGTGAGGCTCGGTGGATGCCGTATCAGAATGCAAAGCATATGCGTCGGGCGTTGACACTTACTCCCATTATATTAATGCGGCGTTTACACGGGGCGCGGCGCACGGGTATATCCCCCTGACAAGAGGCGGCGCCGCTCGTCTTTCCCTCCCGGAGGAGTCGTGTGTTACACTTACAAGTTTTTCCGGCGACGGAGCGATCGTCCCTCCTCCTACTTTTGTTGTCTCTACGTAAGTGGTCGCGTCTCGTTTCTACCGATGCGACTCTTCTCACACCCCGCCCCTCTAATTTTCTTCCGGGCCGAGGGCGAGCCATGCAGAGCTATACATCGGAGAAAGACGCTTTTCCCCACGGAATTAATTGTCGCTGCTTTGATCTTAGTAAAATTGCGAGCTATCATTTAATGATTACTAACAAACTTGTTTGAAAAAAAGATGAGTTAAACATGGATAACTTTTAGTTTTTGAATGAAACGTGTTTTTTACTGGTTTCGAATCATTTATTGGAATCGATTGGCGCTTCATTTTTAATAATGAAAAATTACCTAGTTTTAATCTTTTTGTCATAGAAATAGACAAATAAAAATTCACGTGAGTTCAGTTCATGAATTCTTCCATTGGTATTTTAGCTAATGGAAAAACATTTTTACATTCACTTTCAACGGAGGGGCTGCGCACTTCAGAATCCTTAAAAGATTTCCAAAGGATTTCCAGGGATTTCCAAAAATTCCAATGATTTCCAAAGATTCCAATGATTTCCAAAGATTTCCAAAGGTTCAGAGATTTCCAGGTATTTCCAAGGATTTCCAGGGATTTCTAAAGATTTTCAAAGATTTCCAGGGATTTTTAAAGATTTCCAAAGATTTCCAGGGATTTTTAAAGATTTCCAAAGCTTTCTAGGGATTTCCTGGGATTTCTTGGGATTTCTAAAGATTTCCATGGAATAATCTTTGGAAATCTTTGGAAATTTCTTGAAATCCCTGAAAATCCCTGGAAATCTTTCCAAATCTCGGATTAATGATTTCCAAAGATTTCCAAAGATTTTCAAAGATTTTCAGGGATTTTCAGAGATTTCCAACGATTTCTAAAGATTCCAAAGATTCCAAAACGAAAATTTCTCGAAGTGCGCAGCCCCTCGCTTTCAACATATCTTACCTAGTAACAAGACTCCCTACAAGTGAAAAATATGTAGAATGAAGTATAATAAGGTAAAATATAAAATGTAATTAAAAAGTCTAGTAGTTTATCGATGTTTAAGAAAGAGAGTAAATCGCTGTTTTATGATGATTGTTTTTTATAATACGTTATGTATAAGTACCAAAGTCAATTTCTGAGCCAATTTGGCTGAAATTATTCAAAAAATATAATTAAAAAAAAACTCGCTGTCCATTTTGAAGGGTCACTTCTTACTAGGAGTTTGATACTTACTTTTCTACTTTTTGACGGAATGGTCTCTGTACTCGTTCGAACGCATGAATGTTTGATGGATTATTTTAATTTTTAACAAGAATTTATTAATAAATATTGACGCAGACAAATTTTGACAAGAGAAAACTTTTATACCGCAATTTTTTTATAAAAAAATTTATTGTCTATTTAAATTTAAATCATTTTTCATTCTTTATTGAATAAAATTAAAATGAAAATTTATGCACTTTCCTTATTGCAAGCCTATATAAATTCATAAATTAATTTATGTGCAGTTTTCAACCGAGTTGAAACCGAGAAGGCAGTATCGTAGCTTTTTAAAGAGAAATGGTTATAAGGAAGATTATAGAACCCGAAAAAAAGCGAAGATGACTCTTTTAAGAAATAACGATAGTTTCTTTAATATACCTGTACCTAATAGTAACATTAAATATTACATCTCCTTTCATCTGCGGAGTCTCATTAACTGCAAGTTAATAATTCAGAAGGTACATTCTGCACAAAGTAAAACTGCTGTATTTTTAGAAAAAAAAAATTAAATGTACCTAGAGGGGAACTGGCACAAAGAGCAAAGGCAAAGGCGCGAGCTTATTTCGTTTTCGTCGGCGCACTTGCAGTGGAAATCAACACCTAGAAATTGACGTTTAATAAAAAAAGTATGTCAAGGGTATATCCATTATCTCTAAACGGACTTCGCGATCCAATTGGATATATATACGTGCTGAATATCTTTGGCGAATTGAATAAAAAAAATGGCGAAAATGGCCTTGCCCTCTATTTTATAAGAGACCACAATCGATATTTGAATTTTTCTTTATAAAAAATAATCTTCATTTTTAATCTATTAATAATTTAATATTTACTTGTAATTGCTTCCGAACAAAACCTCAGATCATGCTAAGAAAATTGATTGACTTCATCTTTCGAATAAAATTCAGAAAAATCCACGACTTTCGCTTCTGTCGAGAGATTTGTTTATTTATGCATCACTTTGTATTTTCTGATTTTCAATTATAATCAATGAATTTATCGCCTTTACAAATTTTGAAAGTTTAAAAATCTCAACGTTCGGTATAAAGCGATATTCTTTTCACAATCGATCCTTCTCGGAAATTTTCCTGAAAAGCCCCGCGACCCCTTCACTGCTCTATTCCTCTTCGAATTCGAGCTTCTAATAAAACGACCCACATTCAAAAAGCTTCTTTGTACACCTCTCCGAGATATTACCACCCCTGCGGGATCCTCCTCGAAAATCCCATCGAGACGTAAATTCGCCGGGCTAAATCGGCCTCGCTCTCTCGCGAAAGTGTCATTAGAGGCCAGCTCTTTCTGTCCAAGCGCGCGCTTACATTGTAAATATATAGAGGGATCATCGCTCGAGCTGCTTGTCCAAACAGCTGTAACGGCGTTTCCCACGAAGTGTAGGTATATATCCTACTATACGCCGAGGCCGCACATTTACACGTACACGTGCATATACGTATATAGCCGTGGGCATGCACACGCGGATACAGATGTGCACACACTTCACGCGTGTCGTCTTGAAGAAGACAGCGAGGAGGATGGAGAGGGAGAAAAAGGCACTTTATGGCCTCTTATCGTTTTATACCGCTGGAAATGGCACGTGGCTTTGTCGTGCTCCTGCGGGCGAGATTGCGCTCGCTACCACCCCAAGTGATGGATGATGTTTCTCAAGCGCGGCCGCTGTCGTTGAGGCCTCGGATCATCGGTCTGAATAATATTTGCAGAATTATTTGGCTTGGCCGTCGAGACTGGCTGAGAAAAAGAGAGTCTTCTTGGTGCGGTGGCATCGACTCAAAAGCGTCATTGCTTTTTTATTTCTTTTTTATTTCTGTACTGCAGACTTTTCTGAGTGGTACTTGTATGGTTTACTGTAATACAAATTTATCATTTTACCCTGAAGGAAATAAACTATATACTGAAAAAACTATTTATAAAACTATTGCAGAAACTAGTGCTGGGAGCATGATAAGCTATTGACGTGTTACATCGAATTATTAATACAAATAGAAGCAGAAAAATGTTAAATGTCTTTACTGATGGTACGACAAAATTGAAAAATAAAAAAAAAGTTTAACTTAAATATTTTTAAATTTACTAGCCACTATATAGTATAATTTTTTAATTTACGAGTTTGTTCTTGCTTTAATAAATAATGCAGTAATTTGTAGTTCAACATTTTTCTCCGTGTATTAAAATGTCAACTACGAATTATCTAAAGAGGAACTGCAGACAAACTACTTCGGAATTCTAAACGTAATCAGTAGTTGCTAATTTATTACTGGTTTAAAATAATTCATCAGTAGTTTTTATAGTAGTTGCAAGTTTGCAACACTTCTTACAGTTGTTTTTGACCAAATATTTACATTTATAAACAAATGTTTATAATAAATCTATAAAATATATTAAAAACTACATAACATGAGTTTTTCATAAACTTATAATAGATTTTTTTACTCTTTTATTAAATACTAAAACTCCAAAGAAAAAACTAAATTTTTCATCTCCTTAGCTTTGCGCTACCATGACTCCCTATTACAACGTTAATATAAACTCCAACACAAGTTTATAAGGCATGCATATATATAGCTACCTTCTGTGATTAATACATTTAAAAAATAAAATAAAGTTAAAGATGAAGTCTCGGACGTTCGCAATGATGTTAGAATTCGTAATGAGGGTTGACTAGGATAATCCTAACGAACCAATTTAATTAGAAAATAATTTTTATTGTCGACGTTTCGGCACTAGAGTGCCTTCTTCAGGACTGTACAAAAAGAAAATAGTGATAGTAAATTAAGCAGATGCTAAATTGAGAACCCAACCATTTTTTAAAATAAATTACTGGCCTTTGAAAAATTATATAATAAAAATTATTTTCTAATTAAAATGGTTCGTCAAGATTATCCTAGTCATCCCTCATTACAAAAATAAAATAAAGTAACATAAATATATTACGATTTTACTGTAAAAAGAATCTGTGAAGTCATGCATAAACAGCGGTTAATTCGGGGAAGAAAGGATTAATAATAAACACCCATTTCATCAGTCAGAAATTTTTAATGAAATATTTTCATCCTAAGTGTATATAATTATAAAATCTAAAAATTCCCTAATAAAATGTTCAATAAGTTTAAAACTCTTTGGCACTTCATTGGTGTAAGGCAAACTCGGTACTCATCACATCGAAGTTTAAGTACTTTACTCCTGCAAATCATCCCGTCATTTAAATAAAATATCCTACTATAAATAAAAATTGTATCTAATCTATAACCTAAATGTTTAACTTAAAAAATGCTGCATTGTACGAATCGACTAAAGAAGAAAGAACAGAAAAAATAAATGTTAAATCAAATCGGCATTGATTCGACATTATATAAAACTATATAGCCCCTCGCAACGGCAATATGACCGAGCGCGTTCGCACGTCGCCGGGGACGCGCGGTTTATCATTCTCTATTTCTTTTGGCATCGATCGCGAGCGCCGGCAAGTATCCACTGCCGGGCGCGTAACTTTGGTATAAAAATAGGCAAAATAGTTTTCTAATGTTGGACGGAATAGTGGCTCCCATTGGGTGCAGCGCTGCCCGGCGACGCGGTCGCCGTCACTCCGCTGATGCTCTGGACAATCAGGTTGAGGCAGTCCAGACTGCTGCCCGAGTTCTGCTCGCTCGCCGGCTCCACGTTCTGATCGTATCCTGGAAAGAATGAGAACAATTCCGTTAGTCTTTTCTTCTCCTCCACCTTTGCTTTAAAAATTTCCCTTTTTATTTAGAGCCATTACGACTTGGTTTATGGTTTCAATTTGTGAGATGAATACTGGGAAGGCTCTTTACACCGTAATATACATTTTTATTTCTAAAGTTTGTTTAAGGTTTCAATTCGCAAAGCGAATGCTGGGGAAGCTCAGTTTGTTTGACAAAATTAAAAAAAAAACATTAAATTAATAATATACATTTTTATTTTCAAAGTTTGATAGGATTGGATCGAGATGATTTATAGTGTTTTCAAGGGGAAAAAGAAATGGCTCTTCTTCAAAATTCGTAATGTGTGCCCAACTTTTCAAACATGCTAAAGAATGTATGAGCTACTTTTTTCGGCGCAAAAAAGTCCGGGACTACAAATCTCGCTGTTAAACTCCAAAAACGTCTGGCGTATTAACAGAAGCGTTTTTTGTTTACTTTCTTGAAGGGAAAAGTTTTAGTAAACCTCAATCTTGAGTTTTTACGAGTTTTTATTGAAACTTATTGTTCATTTTCGGAAATTTAAAATATTTGCAGTAGAGAAACAAATTATTAATCAATTTTAACATGCTTACAGGCTGATATTATACAATAATTTCTTGTAAAATTTACTATATAACTTCTTTCAAAATTTACTCGAAGTCTTACAAATTTTACTATAGCTTTAGATTTTATAAGTTTTAGTTATTAGATTTAATCGTAATTACTCAAATTAATTATGTAAGGACTAAATAGTACGTTGAATCACTATTAATTAAATAAGAAACTAATTTTTCGACTGATGTCATCTGCATAAGAATATTAAAATTGTCTATTGCAATTTTCAATAGATATTTTCTCTCCATGTAATGCAATACTTCATATTTTTTATTTATTTATTTTTTCTAAACAAAATCTACATAAACTGCGAAGAAATATCACAAGTATATATCTAAATTTGCATCTTTCTAAAAAATTTAGAATTTTGAAACTATACACATATCATGTGTTTTCAATTCTCGGTAGCAAAAGACTAAATGCTCTCTTTTGAAAGCAGCTCGAAGTCCGATAATTGTATCTCAGGGCCGAGAGCGCTGGAGGCGGATCGTACGTCCGGCGCTGCGGTCGCCTCCTCGAGGGCTGCAGCGACGACAGATCGACGTCGACGTCGTTATATTTCAACGCCAACGCGACGACGCTCGGCGCCAAATTTTCCCGGGACACGCGTTCGATATGATGCGGCTCGCCTCTCGCGGACTCTCGTGATTTACCGTTCCGCCCCTCCCGCCCCTCTACTCCGCGGGTTATATTTTTCGGTCGCGTTGTAAATCCTCGCGGCTAGCTATTCCCGGCAACGCGCGATGCGTGATCCCTATTTTTATTGGGTCGAGCTTTTAATTTCGCGTGGAATGCGCCGACCGTGGGGACGGAATGAGGAAGAGCCCATTGTGGATCAAAGACGTTGCCCGTTAGCGGCTGAGTTATTGTCACTTCCAAAGGCTTTGTTAATTGCCTACTCTTATTTACGGAGTGTGGATACATTTTTTGGAGCAAGCGACAATCCTATCGTCGACTTATTGCCTTTAAGTAATTTTCCTTTATTTTTAGATCGCAGCGCGATTCTATTGTATACGATCAACTTGTTTCATTTTCTTCACTGGCTTGTGAAATTCAATTGAGATGCAATTCTTCCAGAGAAGTATTTTTCGATTTAATTTTCTTTTTTTCACGGAGAAAGGTAAAGTTGAAAATATGGAAACTCACTTCGTTCGAATAAAAAATCATTCTTATATCAGAAAAAGAAGCAACCTCTGAGATCGATTAACTCAGTCTTTACTCGAATCGAGTGGTTGTTTATATTACAAGACTATTTGACTTTATTTTTATATTTTTATTTTATTATCATAAACGCGATTTAATTCTCTTAATACAAAATGTAATACAAAATGCAAAGACTCATAATAGGTGCACTTTAAAATTCCAATAAATCGTCTCTTAAATGAGTTTTAATTTCATATTAACTATTAAAGTTGACCAGATCAATATTCAAACAATTTCAATTTCTTCTCAATCTACACACAGCTCAGGCTCGGATCAGGTATATGAAATATAAAATTATTTATTAATTATTATTTTAAAACTATATATGTAGCCTTTTGAGAAAAAGTTACAACAGTTATTTAAAAAGATTTTACCTCAACTTTCACAATACACTTTTATCTCTTTATTATCAAGATAAGTAAATAGCGTCGACTGCTTTACATTTTGAAAGGTATACAACGCAATCGTAAATAAAATCGATCGTAAAAAGTGGTGTTATTTTCTGAAAACAAAAAAAAACCGTAAATGAATGGAACACTTCCATTAACAATCGTAGATAACAATGAGACTTTGGCGTGAAAAGCTGAAAAACAACGGGAGAGCATCTGCGAACGTGACTCCGAGCAAAGAGAAAGGCTCCCTCTGGCACAGCGCGCCCCGAAAATCGAGTCATTCAACGGCGTCAGAGCGAAAGCACTCGCGCTATCCGGGCGGAGCGATAAATAAAGCAAAAAAAAAGGGAAATATCCAAGAGAGAGGGAGAGGAAAAGAAAGAGAGAGAGAGAGTCGTCGATCTGACGGAGAAGCCCCGGCCAACGGAGCTGGATGTCTTTGCCGGCGGAGGGGGATTAAAGGAGAATCTCTCTAGCCGGGCGGTAGGATCTAATCGGCTCGATAAATCGTCCGTTTTAGTCGTAACATCTCGTAAAGTTGAGCGCGGGGGCAAAAATAAACTGGTCAAGTATATAAAGGTGGAAGGCGCGCGCGAGATCACCGAGACAAGAGCCGCGCGGCGACCAGCAAGACTGCGGGCCGCGCCGACTTCTCAACTGCGGGGAAAGATATATTTATAAATGGAGAAGTGCCGCGCGTCTCTCCCCCTCGGAGAGGGGCCGGGGAGACGACGCGATTCCATACGTCGATTCTGCGCTCGTCGCCGGGATAACGGCCTCCGTGACGCGCGCGGAGCTCGTCGCCGGGATCGCGCTTAAAGCGCACCTCTCCTTATATTATCCCGGCTGCAGATTCGCCGAGTCTGCGGCACACCCTGAGTTCGAGTCTTAAACTATCTGTTAAAATCTTTTTTATCAAGTTTGGGGTGAGGAATACCACTCGAACATTCAGATGTTTATGCGTAGATACTTGGGGTTGTAATGATATAAAGAATAATGAATGAGTAATGTATATAAGAAAAAACATTGAGAAAAAATCGTATTCGATAACAATTAAAATATTTTCTGAATTAGATTTAGTGAAATTTTTACTTATATTGACAGTACTAATTTTTCACGTAAGCAATGCTGCAATTAATAAATGCAATTCTCTTAGAAATCTCTTTTAAGAAATAAAAATATTACTTTGACAATTAAGCAAATTTAGACGGTTAAAAATGTAGTTAAAATATAGTTTAAAAATAATTTAGATAGACGTAATGGTAATGGTATTATAGTGTTGGCGTATCAACAATATCAACAACATTTTCTTTTAAAAGGTGAATATTAAGTTATTCAACAAGTGACCATTCGCTTATTTTGTTAGTTATAATTACGCATTGTAATTATATTCACTTATCATTAATAAATAAACTGTTCCACTTTGTTCTTGTCAAAGTCAGTAATATGCATCCGAAAGAGAAAGAAAATACTACAAACACACCTTTTATTGATATTTGCTATTTTATTTTAAATTTCAATTAAAAACGCGACGATTTGTCATAGGGACCGCTCATCGACAACTGATTTTTCAAACAGCAAAACTCAACAACCGCAATTTCATTACTTAATTGATTGGCGTTTTGCTCAAATTGACAAAAAAAAAACGTGCTCAACTGAAACAAATTTTAATCTTATCCGTAATTTATTATAAATATAATAAATAAGCACTTATTTAACAAGTACACTCAGAGAAATGTTTTGGACATTTTTAAGAAAACTTTAGTGAATTTTACCAGATAGTAGGGTACTTTAATCACAGACTGATATTTATCAAAAAATACTATGCAGTTTAGTAATATTTCTCATATTTGCAGTCTGTGACGAATTTACTTAATTCTGAAAATTTGGTAAAAATTACTAAAACATTTTTTTCAGTGTACTAAATTACTGACACTAGTAGTGATTGAAACTATAACAAAATTCACTTAAGTAGTATGTGAATTTTCAATAATTAGAACTTAGAGCCTTTTATTAAAAAAAATTATTTTAATAATCATTGGATGTGCTTTTAATCAGCTCACGCGGAGACGATAAACGTAAACTGCACATTATGCTCATAAGCAGTTCGCATAAACCGCGTGCTCAGGGCCGGGCACTATTCTTGAAGCAGCTGAAAGACGACGTAGTGCAGAATTCGTCACGTCATGTAATGAAAATAATAAATGAAAGTCTATTAGAGCGACGCATCTAATAAAATGTGAATAACGGGCGCCTTCCTCAAAATTTAATGACATGAAACATCGTAATTTGAACGGGTGGAACGAGTGCTAAAACAGCCGTATTTCATCCGCAAATCTGACGTAAATATACCCGCGGTGTTGGGTGGCGCGGCGGCGCGTTCGCGTTTTGATAACTGCATAAACCTCGCACGAATATTCACGCTCCATACATTGTCCTCGAAACCGACTGGTCTATACGCGTCGTTAAGCGACGAGCCCCCGGGGCGCAAAAGGACGAGCGCCCACCGAAAATATCCCGGCCCGTGCGCTCCGACTGGCCTCGGTCAAATTCCATACCAAAAATCGCGATCCTCGACCCCCACCTAAATTTTCGTAAAGTGGAAATTGTGGAAATCGACGGAAAAATGTGCCTCTTTAAAGTCTCTCGCAGAGGTGCTTCCGCGGGAATAAATCTTTATGGCCTGCAATTTCGAGCGGATGAAACATAAATATTTTTCAACAGGGAATTAATATTATTTTTAACAATAATTATACAAAAATTCAAATCGTACGTAAATTTCTAGTTAGTTACTAAAAATGTTACTGTAAATTTACACACTGTTAAAAAAAAGCGTTAACTTTAATGTAAATTAATTAAATTTAATGCACGTACGTGAACTAAATTTTAAGTACATGCATTAATTTACATTAAATTTAATGCTTTTTTTAACAGTGAGCTTGCAAGTAAGATGTAATTTAAGCATCGCTGTCAAAAATGCCATGGATTAATGTTTATTCCAGCATTAAAATGAATGTACTTTTAACAAAATGGAATATTGATGTACCTTTCTATTGACTTTAAAATATATTTGCAAATTTACGTATTTTACAGAATAATTCTACTTAACTTTAATGTGAATTTGTATTGCATTTCATTCACTAAAACATTAATATTAATATAGTACATACAAGTGAATTAATGTACCTGCCTGAAATTTACTTCCATTACTTGGACATTAATTTTAATGTGGATATTTCTGACAGTGATGTAACTATAACAGTAAAAAGTTCACTAGTCACTATATACTAAATTTTTTTAATTTTCTAGTACACATCTTCACTTTAATAAATAATCGTATATATGGTAGCTTTTAACGAAACATGTATAAAGTGTTAGAATATTTCTTGTGTTTCTGCTTAAAATAAACTTCGCGTACATGTATAAAAATCAAAAAATATAAATAAATAAAAAATGAAAATTGGACACAAGTTACAAAGTTTCATTCCTATCATTAGAGTCGCGCATGCTGCAATGCCTCAGCCGTGATTTCAAAGTGACGGCGGTCGGGGCGCGCGCAGCAGTCGCGGCGAGCGTTACAAATCGCGGGGTATCCTGTCGCGTTAGTCTCGCTGGGCGATATGACTCGGCGACGGGGGCCAAAGTAGCTGCGCCACTTCACGCTCCGGTTCGCGCATACATCAGTTATGCGCATAGTTAAGGGCCGCGCGGGCGAGTATACGAAAATAATGTGAGTGGCTGGCGGGAGGTCGCCGCTTTTTTGCCCGAGATAAAGCTCCGCCTTTTTTTCTCCGGCGGACTTAAGCTGCTTGGCCACTGGTCGCAAGCTTTCTTTCGGGGATCGGAAAAGATGAAAGGGAGGGTAAGAAGATTTCCGACGTGAGAGTCGTATTTTTCTTGCGTATGCTTTCGAGAGAAATTTTATGCGTGTAGTCGAGATGTACGTACACGGAGACCTTTAAAAAAAAGCGACAATTACATTCGACAGTAGCGTTGTTCTCTTATGACTGTGCCATTGTGGAAAACGTTAGAATAGCGACTAATTTTTTAAAGGACTTCTGTCTGTATATGTTAATTAACAAAATATAAAATAAAACATAATTATTCAAATTATAATATTTCATTTTCATCACAACCTTTTAAATTTTAACGCCATTTATATTCGAAAAATTATTCTTTAACAAATAAAATATTTTTTTTAAATGTCTAGCAGCAGATAAACTAAATTTCTCAAGTTTTTATTTTAATTCACTAATTCAATGTTTACTGAAAGATTTTTGACCGAGTGGAAAATCAACTTGAGGAATTTAATCTGATAATACAATACAGAGTTGCATCTAGCAGTTAGCTGACAAAACTCTAATCCTTTTACATTAGCAGACTTCGCAAATTGGAAGATCCGCTAACTTTCCGTGGCTGCGTACGCGGAAAATCAAATGAAATTCATTACGCGCCGGATCTTAATAGTACCATTTCTCCGCTCCGATTTGCCTAAAGCTACTTGACATAAATGAGCCAGAAACGTCAGTTGCGCTGTATTTTCAGGTAAAAATTCACACCCGAGCAAGCGCTGCCCGAATTATTCCTCGACGAATTCGCAAACTGTATTCGCTTGAGGCCCGAATGTACGCCACGTCGACGATGCACCACCGCAATGAAAACTGCGCCCTGAATTTTTCTTGTGAGCGTAAAAAGAAACAGCGGGATATATAGCATATAAGAGGAGGAGGAGCGCCTTGCGGAGGCGAGTATAGGGGCATTAAAGCACATCGTAAAGTTGGGGTGCAGCGGAAAATCGACAAGTTAAAGCTCAACGGACTTCGGGGACATTCTCTTCCTGGTAGCTTAAAAAAGTGATTTAAATCAGAAAATCCATTTACCGCGCGGGAGCTTCGCGACGAGCGAGCACAATCGTACGAAAATAAACAGGCAGACGAGCGGTCTAAGTGCCTCTCGGATAAAATTCCATATCTTTGTCATGCATAAATCATCCTATTCAGCTGAGGGGATGCATAAAGATACGGGGAACTGAGAGCTTTTCGTGTCTTCGTCTTAACGGCGATTGTATTCACTTGTTTTCGTTGCGAATTTTTAGTCCCATCGCTTTGTAATTTATTTTTGTTACATTGTAATACTCTTATGTTATCTGCTGTTTTAGGTATCGAGAATATTGTAAATAGCAATCACCTTCGCAGGTCACATCAGATTATTCAGAATAGTTTAGGACAAGCGATTTACAAAATTTACAAAGTTAGTAACGCAATAAGCAGATAATATTCATCATAGCTACAAAAAATTTGTGATTGTTAATGTTAGAATCAAATAATTAACATAATTTTTGTCTAATCTGAAAGGCTGTTTTTATAAAATCTTTAAAAATGCCTATTTTAGTATGCCATTTTCAAAGCTCTAAGAAAAATAAACTCGTCCGTAACCTGAAAAATTTGTGGCGTTACTCGCATGAAACCCTATAAATTTAAAATATTTTGGAAGAGTTTATTTTCATCAAGTGCTCTAATATGGATCATTTTTGAGATGTGAGTTTCTTAGTTACAAAAATGTGTCTTCGCAGAATAGAATGTTTCTCCGGGGAGTAAAGTATTTTTCCGGGGAGTAAAATGAGTCTATAGAGATTAAAATATGATTTTACTCCCTCTGCGAAAGTCAATAAAGTAGACTGTATGGATCGCCTGGCTACGATACCCCCGATATTAATTTTGCCCCGAAACCCGCTAGCCCCCTCTTTTCTTGAAAATCATAAAGAGTACGAACATCGATAAAACTCACTCTCAGTACACAGAGCATGAAATTCCAGAAGCAAACTAAACTCGCAACGCGACCCTCCGTCTCAAGTAGTCCGATATTAAAGCTCTCGCCAACCAAGAGCAAAAAGAGACCGGCGCAACGGGCCCTGAAAGAAAATAGGCCGCGCGGCTAAGATTAAAAAAGAAACCGCGCACAAGACCGCGTCCGCCTCCTTCTAAATTCAAAACTTCCGCGAGGCTTCTATGCCCGTCGGCGTCACGCGCCAGATTGATTTTCTCTCGGGGCTCATCCGCAAGCGCGCCAGGAGCCCCGGAGGCGAGCGCGAGCCGAGAAAGAAGCGCGTGCCCCGGCGGCTAGCCTAAATTCCCGTATTTCCGGGACACACCGCATGAAATATGCACGTCTCGGTTAGACGAGTGCCTTTCAGCGGGCTTCTTTCATGCCGCGCGAAAGATGCCGCGGCTGTTTGCGCGCCCCGCAGGTTCCCTTCGCCGCTGATGGTGGCTTTGAAGCGAGGTGGCGAGTGCCCAGGAAAATAGCCTGCTGATACACATTTTTTTTTCTCCCGTCGATTAGGATTAGATCGCCGAGGGACCACGACGCGCTGAGATGCTTTCGGAAGTGTGTACTTAGGAGTTCTGCGGTACAGAATGCCTAATGTAAACACTTTCGGATAATCGAAAAAGTCAGTCGGTGTAGTACTTAGATCGTTTTTTATATCTACAATTTTTTACTTTTATTTATTCTTTTACTTTTTACTACACCGAAAAAAGTGTTCTAGTAAAAATTACTACGCTATATCTGAGAAAGTGATGATAGACTGTCTTGCTTAAAAAGAAATTACTACACTTTACATATGCAGATAATAAAACTTATCAAGCAGTATCGTAAATTTTCATGTACTTATATATACAGTAAATTTTACTATAAAGTTTCGTCATTTTTTTTGTTCAGAATGTCAGTCTGCGAAAAATGTCACTTTCCCAGAAAGTATAGTAATTTTTATTATATCATTTCTTTCAGTGTATTAATCCATGGTATAACAATTTTAATTATTATGGAGAAAAGGTTTGAAAGATTAACAAATCGATGTTTTTATATTAAAAACATCATTGAATAATGCATCATTTCAATTTTGTAAAAAGACTCGTGTAAATTCATAACGCTCTTGCTGTCAGTAACACGAATGTTGCTTATCATAAAAAGTTCCTTTTCAGGGTCTCGAAGTTTTACATAATATAATGAACTTTTTACAGCTCTTTTATAGATAAATTTATCTGATAAATTGGAAATTATATGAGTAAATATGAGAATGAATAAGTACAATGTGATTATGATCCGCTATTAAACATGTAAATTAATTTGATAAAGTTTAAATTAGTACAATGTCTATAGTTTTATAAAGATAATAAAATTATTATTTTACTTATTAAAAAGAAATAAATTTACATTATTGCTGTTAAAGGAAAATTATTTCTTACACAGTTTAAAATATTTCTTCTCATATAAATGAAATTTTTAATAGATATTTATTGTGGGTTTGTATAACAGTTTTTAGCATTTGCACTGCAGTCTACTTAATTAATTAAAACTTTGAAAAAAACTAGAATGTATATTTATTGATCAGATATTTAATTTAAATTATAGCTATATTAAATAAATCGGAATTTAAATAAGATATTTCACAAAATTAACTGAAGATAAATAACTCAACAAAAAACATGAATTAAAAAATAATAAAAGATACTAACATCAATTCCTTTAAACTGCGTACAAAAGACTTTACTGTTATAGCAAAAAAAAAGTAAACGGCACTAATCTTCTCGAAGCTCGAAATTAATAAAAAACTAAATTGCGCAATGAACCATCCCGTTAAAAAAAGCAAGAACGAGAAAGGCGCAATTAAAATTTTATGAAGCCTTTGTGACGTCCCCGCGTAAACGGAAAGAGTCGCAGTATATGAAATTCAAACATTTTTTATTTATCAGTATAGTTTTGGCCCTTTAGAAAATATTCTCTTAAATATAACATGAGTCTAGAGAATAAAATATGATTTTATTCCGTCTACGGAGGTCCATAAAGTGCACTTTATGGTTAATTAGGGTGAAAAGGCATTTCTTTTAATTATTTTGCAAAAGAACAATGTTCCTGATCATTAATTAATGTTCGACAATTTAGAGTATCTTTTAGAATGCAATAACCTATATTGATTTCAGAAAAAATGCGCTGATGACACGAACTTCGAAAAGTGATAACTTGTAAATGCCAAGGCTGATCTCCGACTAGAAATCCGCCGACGGCGCGTGTACGCCACTTTCTCGCGCTAAAATTGACGAGACGCCGCGGAAGCAGGAAGTCGAGGGAAAACGCCACAAAGCAAGGGGAGGCTATATAGCCTGCGCTCATTGTTTAGAGGCGCTGATGCGTGTCCGTGGGGGCGAAGCTATTGGCACGCCGCGGGGATGATTATTTTTCCCCCCACGTCGCTGAGACTTGAGAAATGGATCGGGATGCTCGCGCGCGAGCATTTGTCAAGGAGGCGAGGGCATCACGCGCACCGCGGGAGGCTTGTAAAAAAAAGCATTTGTCTCGGGATCGATTACCGCCGGTGTAACCGGCAGATATAACGACGTGTTTGTTTGTTTGTTTTTTTTTATGAGGTCAGGGGCGGATTCCGCTGGTGAAATATTGCGCGGTCGATCGAGGAGCGAAATCAATGTGGAAAATTGAATACTCCATAGCACAGACTTGTTTGCAGCTTCGGCGGTTGTATTATGTCGAGTTTGAGGGTGGGAGTTGGGATGTTTATCTACTTTATGCCTTTATTTTCGCCAGCTACTATCGACATTTTATTCTTGTGTCGATAGAATTGACAGCACGTAACATATTTAAATGCTAAAATGCTTACTTTATTTCGACAATTATATTGTATGGCAGTATAAAAGAAAATATTTTTTCAGATTGTTTATCTAATTTCGTATTTCTTCTTTTTTACTACTTAGTAGAAAATTAGCCAAGTAATTGCGTACTAATATTACTAATTTACCTTATTTATTTATTCATTTATTTATTTACTTCAATGAACTATATATAGCCTGTTCATACAATGATATTACATAATTCTGATCAGAATCTGTCGTCACTATCTAATAGGTCAGAATTTTGACCCTAAGTTCATTAATCCGAGGATCAATCGCCAAAAATTCGACCATATTGTTTACGCATAGACTTCTACTTTACAATATAAGAATTCATAGGCCAATATTGGGGCAGAACTGTGTTTCGAACTTCGGGTTTTACTCTACCCTTAACAGAGTGAAAAGACTCTGGAACTCCTTGCCTAGTAATACAACATCAATTAGTCCTATCGGACCATTTAAAAATTCTCTTAGATCGTTCACATGTCATGTAGATTTTAAGTTAATTTTAAGTTTATATTAGTTTTAGTTTGTACTTAACTACTATATAGTCCGTTGAATTATTAAATAAATAAATAAATATTCTGATTAATTACTGGTTAGTTTTTCATGACAGCTGTTACCATTCATTTAGAATAAAAATTACATAAATAAATAATAAATAAAATTTGTTTTTCCCTTAACAATTGTCAAATTAGTAATCATTTGTAGATTAATTTTTCTCTCTTCCCCGAGAAAAGAAAATCTTCAAACTTTTTCCAAAAATACAAACAAAACGATGATAAACAAAGGAGAAAATAGGTCGCGCTCAGTCTATCTCTTTGCTTTTTTAAAAAAAAAAAGAGAGAGACAGTAAAGCGCGCGTGGCTCCGTCATATAAGATCCCGCGCTCTCGCATCAAAGGGTCCCGTCCGGTCAACTTCGGGCTGGAAGGGCCGCGAAAAAGAAAAGAAGTCCACCCTCCTCAATCTCGAGAACCCGACGTCGGGATGAAAAGAGGCGCGAGAAGCGCCACGTATAGGTGCCTCTGCACGGCTGGTCACGGGACATTAGCATGACGCATTGCCGGGGCGCGAGGCGGCGGCGCGTGAATCGAAGTCGCCAAAATATACACGCGATAAATCCGCCGGCGCGATTAAGGTTAATTAAAGCGACGCGCCCGTTCGACCTTTCGAAATTTTCACTCAGCCCGCGCGCACCTACCCATTTATAATTTCGCGCGGAGCGACACGCGCGACGAGCGCCGAGTAGAGTTGATTATCGGAGTTTCGCGCGAGTCTCGCTCATGCTTATAACGCTTCTTGACGAGATACTGAAGTAGCAATGTACGTGCACGGAGAGGAAAGTTCTAGTAAAAATTGCTGTACTGTTTTGTAACGCAGGGACAGACTCGAGAAATAAAAAATTTTACTATAAGAAAGTCTTTTTATAATAAATTTTTCCATCTATTAGATCTTTCTAGTAAAATTTTTGATTTGTCGAGTTTGTCCCTGCATTACAAAACAGTATACAGCCGAAGCTCGATAATTCGTATATTTAGGGACCTGGCGATGTATCTTCGAATTATCGTGCGAAACGAATTATGGAGAGTTCAAATTATCGAGAGTGATGAATAAAAAATATGCATTTATAGTATTTAGAATTTAAAAGAATCTGTAATTTTTGATCGATTTTGATTGATAGATCTATTCTGGATAAACCACTGTAAAAAGCAATGTTCAAGTTGGGGATACTGAACTAGTCTGTCTGAGTTTTGCTTACATTTGTCTGAAGTGGCAGAATGAATATCTTTTATTTTTTCAAAATTGAAATTACCGGTGACGGTCACATCTTGCAGTCACAACATTTTGTTTCTCTTCGTTAGCCACTGTTTCTATAATCCCTTTTTTTGTTGAACAGAGAAGCCTATATGCAGATCGTTTATTAGAAGTATTAATCGACATGTTTACACTTCTGTACTAACAGAAAGACTAAATATAGTGTAAGCTTCGACTGCATTCGAGGGGACCGAAATACATGTATTTTATAAGAATTACCACGATTTTTTTTCAAGGGACCGAGAGTTTAGTACGAATTATCGCGACATACGAATTATCGGAACTACGAATTATAGAGCTTCGACTGTAGTAGTTTTTACAAGAACTTTTCTCTTCGTTTAGCAAATTCAACATACAGCCGCTTAGCCGAGAGAAGAATCTGCTATCCATTTACATTATTTTCCTTGGACGGGGTACCGGACGCTTTATGGTGCGTATTTTTTAAAAGAAACAAGTATAATTACGAACTTCTAAGTAAGTTGTAAATGCATTATTTATTAAACGACTTGGTCAATTATTGCATTACTTAAGATAATGTGCGGCGTAATTTTATTCGCCAGCGAGCGAGTAGATATTTTGCCGTGTCATGAATTAAAGATGTGGAATATGGAAAGAACATTTAAACGCATTGAAATCAATTTTTTCCCGCGCGCGTTGATATAATCCCCAACCAGGCGCCCAAAATTATATGATAATTACCTTTCCTCCGTGCGGCGTCTCTATAAGTCTGATAATTATCGCGAAAATGGTTATACCGCATCTCCGGTTTACACGCGATTCTATACAATCTGCGCAATTGACTTATAATACACTCGAAACGGCCTTCTTATGCTAAGCGTTCCGCGATTTCTTGCACCTCTACGGAAGCCTAATGTAGTTTTCCATTCGAGCCGTTATTTATACTGCATTTAGAGGCTCTAATGCGGAAAAATGGCCGCCGTCTGATTAGGGCTAAAGCGAAATAATGGAGCTCCCTTCGAGATCAATTAGCCTGATCCCCGATGAAAAACGAGCGGGTCGCCTCTAGCGCAGTCAATTACCCCCCCCCCCCCCCCAAGTTCGTCCGGCAGCTTTTAATGAAGCCTGAAAAGCCGAGGAATCGCAATTACGCAAACAGATTAACTTCGCGAGGCTCGGGAAGATGGGCCTGAGTGGATGATGGGGACCAGGGTAGCAAGTGCGCGGCTGTCGTCCATTGAAATTCATATCGCGAATTATCCGTAATGCAATTAAGGCTTGCGAGCGCTACTCGCCGCAATCCCGCCTGCGATATAACGAAGGCGGATGTGCGCTCTGCCGAGTGCGTCGGAGGGCCTCGACACGATTTCGCGGCGGTGCGCGAATTTTCCGTTTGATGGCTTTATGTTATTGCTAAAGTGCGCCATGCCACTCGCAAATCCGGATTATTGACGTACGAGCGTACGGTTAATACTTTATTTTTCTCGATTTAATTGTTATTTCGTATTTTCAGCATTGAATTCGCATGTTCTTTTACAAATGTCAATGTTGAGTACAATCGTAAACAAGGGATTTAATAAATTAAGAACAAAATAAAAATAAGTATAACATGAAAATATTGCATATTTATATAAATATTTTTCAATTATGGTTTTATTTCTTATTTTGGTATAGTCCTTCTACGTTCATGTATTATAAGTGTCGTTTAAGGGTCAGCCTTTATCAAAGACAGAGAAAACATTAGACATAATTGTAACGCTTAAATTCAATGAACCAATCCACTAGGATTGTGATTTATGTATTTTTTTATATATTTTGTTATTACACTGCACATATTATGTATTTAAATTTGATTTCAATTAATAAAGAATATAATTAAAAAATGTATAATACCTTGCAAGCGATGAATTAATTTTATAATCATAAATATAATGCTCTCATTAATATGCATTTCATTAAAAAGATTTTACCGATATTCATATCATCAGACCGATTGTTTCTTAAACTCATAAAAAGTATACAAAATTACCAAAAATATAGAATAGAATAATCGTTTATTACAAATTAAGCTATTTACCAAGTTCATATAAATTAGTATGTCGTAAAAATATAACACTTATACATATTTGATCGATAAGTAATTTTAAAAAACGATAATAACAAAGTCATTGAGAAAAGGGTCACAGTCATTTTCTCTAAATTCGTATAAACAATAAATATTACTGAAAAATAAAACTAGAAAAGAAAAATGAAATAAATTATTTTAAAATTTTAATTAATTTTTTAAAGGAACCATGCGTCTGTGTAATTCTAACAGTAAATAAATAAATAAATAAATGTTCTTTCCTTCGTTAGAAACAAACTATAACGTCGATTAAATCTCTCCCTCGACTCGACTAGCTACTTATAGCAAAACTGTAAACGCTATTAGGAAAATGATATATCCAATCAGCAAATCCTAAAAGAAAGTAACGCAATAAACCTGCTTATACACTCAATCGAATAATCCCAACAATTTCTATAATTCAGAATCGTTACGAGCATCCCGATGTATGAGCCCCGAAAAAAAGGGTCCGTCGTAGAACTTCTCCGAATTCCCTCTCGCAGAGGAGTCCGGGCGTCTAGCGTCGTGGAGACGCGTACACGTCGTCGCGCGTGATTATGGTCCGGTCCACCATGGCACTCGGACCTCCTCCCCCGCACGGAGAAATTCCCGGCCGTATATCACGCGCGATACGAGCCAAGAGGGTCGCGCGCGAGCGAAGTCGCCGACTCCCCGGTTCGATCGCGCGCACAAAGGCCCGCTGAATTATGCTCCACGCTTGCCAATAGCCAGGTATTCATTAACGTTAATTAATGCCCCACGCCCTGCTATTAATAGAAATAAGGGGCGGCGGATTCACGGCGGGACGAGCGCCGAGGATAAACAAAAACCGCGATGCCGACGGCGCGATTGCCCGACGGGGGATGATTTATTAATAGCGCGCGCGAGTCGCGATTACGGCGCGAGATTATAAGGGCCGAGTTTTTCCGAGAAACGGAATCGCGGATTTGTCGCGCGCGCGCGGTCGATGCACTGCGGATATCTCAACGGCACCGCCTCGGGGATCGAATCGTTTATAATTGGGTGCGCGCGTCTAATTCCGGCGGATTTCGCGGCGCTTGTTTGACGAGCGCGAAAAGGCCACTCGACGAAGTGCGAGCGTTTAACAATCGGGGCTGTGCGCGTCGTCGGATGCGCGCGCGTGTCCTCATTAAATTTCATCGCGCCGATTCGCGTCACTGTGATTAATTTGGACGCGGGGAAACGGGTTATAAAGTCGGCGCACGACGAAAATCTAATCGCCCGAATTTATTTCGAATGCGTAATTTACTGGCCGCGCGGAACGGCATATGTTTTTAATGGACGAATTTAGTGGCAGTGAAATTTCTCGCGTTTGACATTTAATATGCTATCTTACATCAGGATGCTGCGATGCACGTCGCTTTTTAAAAGTAAGCGTTCGAAGCGTCATCTGCAGTACACTACAACGAGGTGAAAATGTGTTCTTTGTTTTTTAGATTTTAATTACTTAATTTAAGTGTGTAAGAAATCTA
Source organism: Sycophila texana (assembly GCA_035582955.1). Taxonomy (NCBI): domain Eukaryota; kingdom Metazoa; phylum Arthropoda; class Insecta; order Hymenoptera; family Eurytomidae; genus Sycophila; species Sycophila texana. Next base: position 18,963 of record JAWWEN010052740.1, on the reverse strand, counting down.
TAACGTATAACCCCGCAAATCCATAACATATAACCCCGCAAGAGCGATTATTGAGTAACCCAATTGTTCGACTCCTTCCCGATGAGATAGAAGGTTACGATTTTTGGCAATCGATTCTAAGAGACGCCATGGGAAGCGAAAAATGGTCAGAATCGCAAATTTCCACTCCTTCTATTTGTTATAAACCATTTTATTGCAAAAATAATGTTTTTTCGTCATAACTTGAAAAATATTTATTTTTTTTAAAAACATTTGACACAAACGTTATGTATTTTTTAATTTTAAATAACTTTTGTTCTTACACTTTTTTTAAAAAACCATTATTTTCCTCGTAAAAGGGCATTTTACCATTAGCACGCACATTTTCACTATGTCATATATATACTGCGCGCAACGTAAAATGCCGATTTCCTTGGAAAATATTGGTTTTTTGAAAAAAAAGGTCAAAAACAAAAGTTGTTCAAGATTGAAAACTATGCATAACTTTTGAATTAAATTTTTTCCAAAAAAATGACACGGGCCTTTGAGGCGAATAATTCTTATATAACGGAATATATATATAGCAGTACGTTACGTTATTAAATAAATAAAGAAATATGTATAGTATTATTAAAATTTTCTGGATTCACGAAGAAAGGTAGGTTGATGTCGGCAAAAGAATATTCTATCTCCTTTAGCGAACGTTAATATCCCAGCTCAAAGGAGCATGAAAATGATTCCCCTTCCAAGTCGCGGTACTTCGCGTAATATAAAACTATAACAATCGTAAGCCCTCATTACTTCGTTCATTAAAAAGAGCCTCTCTCATAATTGGAAACGCAAAACAGGCATCGCGCGTCACTCGAACTCCCCGGATCGTTAAACTCCCCTCATCTTCTCTTCCTTTTCGAAAAAAAAAGATAATCTTCAAAAAATTAAAAGACGACGTCGATGCTGGCTGCTCAAGAATATTTTTTATGTGTATACACACTAGGAAAGAATTTTTTAATGCAAATTGTATACGTAAGTGCTTTTACGATTAATATTTACAGAGCCATCGACAGATTAATCGCATGTCCAAGCAAAAGTGGAACCTATAGTGGTAATTCATGAAGTAAAGCTATGAAAAGGGTAATAAACGGACGACAATATACTAAAGTAGAACACCAAGTTTTCTTAACATAAAAAGTAAGGATAAATACTTTTCAAGACTGTGTACACGCAGTGCAAAAAATTTGTTCTCAAAAATTCTATTAACTCAAAAATTTGCACCTGTCACGTTTATCGAACAATTTTTACTAATCTGTTCTATAATTTTATAAGGAAGAATGCTTGCGGAAATTTTATAACTTAAATTTTTCTGAACAGATATAAGCATTCGATATGTGTTAGAAGTTCTAACCTCCGTTTTTATCAAGATCCGAATGGAATGGTAATTTAATTCAGAATATGGACTCAAAAGAATCAAAATATTTTCTTAAATTCCTAAAAGCATTTAGTTATTTCAAGTAACTAGTGGAATATACACTAAAACTTCAAAATTCGTGACAGACCAGTCGATAGGAATTCAGACTGAGGATTTGAAGAGACGAGTAAATCCCTTAACGCATAAAAAAATCCATTAAAAAAACACATGGTCCCACGATTACTGTTTATCTCATTTTTTTCATACGGATTTTTTTCGTAAATTTTATAGAAAAGATCTCCATGCAAACGTCGGAAGGAATAAGCCTTGCGTTCGATTGATGACCCTCCAGGGACTGCGCTTCTTACACTCGCGCAGACAGCTTTCCACGGAGCCGCGCGCATAATGCCACTCGCGCATGCATGTTACGCTAATTAGGAGATAATAATTTAGCACTCCATAAAGTACGCCGGTGAAGCTTGAGTCGGCCCACTGACGAGCCCTAATTAAGATGCTGCGCCTCGATGGGCCGTTTATTTTTCACGATAGCGCCGACGTGATTAATGCCCTCTCGCTCGATTTGTAAAATTTTGCGAAAATTAAATATATTCACCGCACTGCACGGGAGCCGCGAGCGCGGAATCGTAATTAAGCGGTCGAAATAATTGAAACGACGTTGTGTGTACCATCGGCGAGAGACGCATTATCGAGTAGGGGATTAAACAACGCGGGCTTCTGGTTATGATTTTACATTCGATATATTGTGCGGCGCTTCATTACGCCCACCGAAAGAAGATAATAGCTGGAGATTTTCGTTTACTCATGCGGGTTCTTTATATAAATTGAGCGATCGAGATTTCGATCGTTTGTTCGAAAATCTCGAAACGATTTTGAATTTCTAGAACAAAAATTTAATGTCGAGAGAGAAAGATTGTCATCGTAGCCTAAAAATTTCCGAGCTCAATTCTCCTAGTTGTAGAGAAAATAAGAAGAAAATTGTGTTGGTCGATATGTGGACAGAAAAAAAAATGGCTGAGACGTTTCTTTTTAAGCGAAGTAAATCACGATTCGCAAGTTTTGCGCTTTTGGCTAGCGACGCGTGGTTCGCTTGTCGCAAAGTTCAAATAAAGCATTTTATGCAAAATCTAGCAGGCTGAAATACATAAATTTATTGCGATAACCCAGTTTCCGCACTGCTAAGCGATCGTTTGTACTTCTCTTGGCGTTTACCGCTCGAGCACTGATACCTATCAAAATTAATTGTTAATTTACATATTAAATCGTGATGCTTGTAATTTTCGTTGTAAAATGATAACAACTTTGTATGTAAGCCGGAATTTGATAAATTAATTGTAAGATATAACTCATAACGCAGAAATGAAAAGTAGGGTCGTATTTGTTTTCTTTCGTACAATTATAATTAAACATAATTTATTGAGATGCATACAATAATATTCATATTTAAACACTATGTACATCGAAATATAATATGAAGAGGTGCTGCTGCAGCGCCTCGGGGCAAGTCTAAGTTCGAATGAACGACGTATTGCCTAAGAGGCCGAAACGTGCGCCTCTGTATAGGTATAATACGTTGATTTAAGGGTTTATTCCCACAAGTTTTCTTTTATATGCAATGACTCGATGTTCTCTTATGTTTCGAGAAGAGAAGACGCCCATGTATGTAAGAAAAATCAGGAATTTGGTAGATATCAGGGAAAACTATCTGGATCTAGATAGAATTTTCTCCGCCTCTTATACACATACCTTATAGAAAAAGTCAAGAAAATCTCGGAAAATGGTTAGCAGAGCATTCCCATCCCGTTCCGAATGCCGGAAGATATTTCTAATTTCTACACGGACCAGAATTTTAAATGTATATACACACGACACTAAAAACTGTGAAATTTTTCTCAAACAAATAGTAAATATTCACACGCCGGAAAACCGCGGAGAAAGAGAATAAATTGTAAATCTGGCCAATTAAAAAGGGAAAGCGCAACAAAAGTTCAAAACAATACCATCGCACTTTATTCCGTGTTTCATATTCGAAGCTGATATTTCGGCAACGTTCCTATAAACAATTCGCCGCGAACAAAGGATTAAAAATCGCAAACTTCATTCCGATATTCGTAGCAAGCTTGACCGACCGTATAAAAAAAATTCCCATTTTCGCACTAACGACGCAGCAGGGATCAGTGCGCGGTAACCGAGCTTTAGGACCGCCTCTGGCGCCGAAATCGGAGGGACATTTTTTTGCGGCTAATCCCCTTCAATCTTGCCCGGGACGCGTTTATAGTTAACTAACGGGGACGTCGGTGAAACAATGCCGCGTACTTTTGAAAAAAGCTCTCGGGCCGAAGCTTTCATGCAAAAGAGCCAAAGCCCTTTCGGGGCTGCGCACTTTGGCCGCTAAAAACGATTCGGCTGGGCATTGTCGCTCCGACAAAGGGAAAAACACCTCTCTTTTTTTTGTTGCCTCCATTTATTTCGTCCAAAGTACTCGGAGCTCTTGTCTTCTCTCTCCCTTTTTTTTTTGCCGTTCGATCTGTCGCGCGCTATCGGGTCATCGATTAGCGCGCTTTTTTCTTATTCTCCGCGCGAGTTTGGCATAGTTTTTCAAAACAAAAGGGAGGAGCGCCGAAGGGAGTTTACTGCTAAATACCTCGTATACTTTCTGTTGAATTTTCCTATTTATTCTTTTCTCGAAAAATTACGATTATATTATGCGCTTGCGCAATCCTACGCATGCAAATGTTCATCTCGAGGAATGAAAATGAAAATATGAAAATGTAAATATGAAAATGCAAATATAAATATTTCGCTCCGGCGAGTCCGAAGTCTGCAAAAATGAGAAATATTTGTATAAAATATTTGCCAAAGGTAATGAGCCGGGCGATAATGAAAAGGAAACAAAGAGCAATTGGGCCGGGGCAAAAACAAAACAATTAAGTATAAAAACATTAAGTCTATCGGGCGAGCGCAAATGGCGCGGAATAAATATCGAAATCTCGTGCAGTGAAACATTTCAATGTAAGCCCCGCGTGAACTCGAAACCGTTGTACTGCGTAATAGTTACGGCGGTGGTCTCGTCATGCGGTGCCTAATACCGTCGACTGCGCATTTCAACTTCTTGCCGAGCTGCTCTGCCGCACGGCCGAAGTAGTTGCCCCCTTCTTTGTACAAACTAATTAAAGAGGAAGTTCTTGCGAGTTAATAATTAGTGCAGCATCGTAACACTACTAAGCTACAGGCTGCAAAACTTTTAACGCCTATTTAAATTAATAACTATTGGCACTTAACATAGTTTTTAACTGCCGACACAATTTGCTTTTACGATTTTCCTTCTTTTTTTAGGCGGATGAAATTTTCCAGATATATTTTGAATTTTTCATATAATTTAATTAGCGTATCGAGAACTTAATTTTCCTGGACCCTTTCGAGAGAAAAAGAGAAAAAGAGGGAGAGAGAGAGAGAAAATAAATTTTAGCGATAAATTTACGGATATTAAATGGAAATAATGGACTGTTAATTTTATATTCAATTTATACCGCATCTCTTGCAGCCAATGGTATAATCCTCATGAAATATTTCAATTTCGCATTATATGAATGCGCTATTATTATAAAATACCCTTATACGTACGAAATTTTAATCATACTTAAAAATATACATGCACTACTCTGCATAGTTGACTCGAAAACGAAGCACAGCCGCTATACAAGAGAAGGGAAACTCCTCGGATAATCCCGCACTTCCGTCGCGCTAACAACGCAATTCACCCTTTAACACTGGCCGATCAGCATTCGAGGGGGGTAGGAAAAAAAGAGGCGCTAAATTCGAACCCGCAAAAAACGCCGACAGCTCCGAGAGGGTCCTCTCCCTCTCTCTCTCTCTCTCTCTCTCTTTCTCTCATGCATAATTCATCCGGAAAAAAGTGCCGCACGCTCCGGGGCGCGCGCGCGCAAAATTTTCCTCCTCCGCGGCCGGGGCGCATCTCCCGATCGATCAGAGCTCGCGCACGCCGCGAATGACCCCGCCCGAACAAAGCTGCAGCTGCCGGAGGGTGGGAGGGGGAGGAGAGGAGGGCGAATCCGCGCGCGCCCCACGGCTGCATGTCGACGAGATATTACCTCGACTGTTGGCGTCGCAGAGACAAAAGAGAGAGATAGAGAGAGATACTCTTTAGAGAGTGAGAGAGAGAGAGAGAGAGTCGGAATTGCGGCGCGAGCGTTACCCACGGATAAACATCGGCTGATTTCGGTCGGCGCGCACACGTCGCTGCCTCGAGATAAATTCGACCTTGCCGCGGGGGTGGGGCAGACTGCAACGACTCGGTGCAACGAGGTGTACCCGCGGTTTACTTTTTTTCTGGAAGGGTCTTGTGCGGTGGAATCGCCGCTGGGTTTGTTTGGATGAGCTGAATTTTGATAATTGAATGAAGCGCTTTGTCCTCGTGTTTGTAATTTTCGGCCGACTTGGCCTTTTGTGAACTTTAGCCGTTCGCTAGACAAACCTTGTATTGTAATATATTAATTAGAAGTAAATAGTATATGGGATTCTATTCTAATAGAAGAGTTGATTATTGTAAAATTAATTAATAACAAATAGTACACTGAGAAATAATCTGCTAAAAGTGATAGCAAAATTTTTTTATTTAAATAGTATCTAAGTATCTTAAATTTTCATTCAAGCACAACATTAAATTTTACTACAGTATTTTTTCTGAATGTTAGCCTGTAACTCTGTCACTTACCCAGACAGTCTAGTAGACTTTACGATAAAATTGCTTTCATTTCATAAAAATTAGAATATTTAAAAACAAATTAGTGATATGAATTGCTTGTAATATTTAAAATTTTTGAAAACTATTTTACCTTAATGATATAAAAGTCTGAATAGTATTAGTAAGTCAAATAGTATCAAGTAAGTCAAACAGAGTAAAAGTGTATCATAAGGACAATTTTAAAAATGTAGTAATTAGAAATCAAATTAAGTAATTAAAAAAAATTATTTTTTCATTTAGAAACTTAATTAAATTAATTAATTGCAATACTAATGTTATTTAATGTTATTTAATGCCGAGTAATTAATTAGATTACGTATCTTTAATGCAAACGCCAGAAAATTTTAATTGGTACTTTTTGATTATCTTGAAAAACGTAAAATGTGCGGTCATTACTATTAAAGGGATAAAATTAACGTAATCAATTAGTACGATTTTTAAATTGAGTGCGAATTAATTAATTACACTCGCAGAAACTTCTTCGCAAGACGTACATACCTGTCACTCACAGTCTCCGATTCCGAGTTCATTTCTCTTATTGATTTTACGAATATGATTTAATTTTCGCTAATTCAATCTGCAAAATTTTACTCGCTGATCGAATTACTGGTCTGGCATTTCCACTTAATAATTCAGTCGATTCATTCAGATTCCCAGTGACGTATCAAATTCATTGGGAAAATCAGTAATTTCCAGACTGATTTTGGACAAACAATATTCTTATTCGAATAACGTTCACCGCTGATCACTTAAAGCTTGTATAATCATTGTGAAAATTCTTCATTCGGAACCTTTGATAAAACATTAAATTCTATTTATAATTAAAAATCAAAGCTCAAAGCTTTTTTTTCGTAGATGTTACATTCGAAAGCAACATTTTCCCCAGGGACATGATGGGCATAATCCAGTGTTGCCGAGTCCATTACACGTTGGAGAAAATGACAAAATTATTCCCCGACTTCCGGAATGAGATCTGTCACAACGTGACATGATTTGTAATTGGCTTAGTTATAACTTTATGCATTTTACATGCGAATTCATGAAATATCCCGAGCAAAAAGCTTAAAAAATTTTAAATACAATCGCAAATGAAGATTGCGTTATACTAAAATAATTCGGACTCTCTCGCAAAAAAAATGCCAATTTAAATTACCGCTCATTTTTTACAAAATCACAAAGTATGAAATGTCAGGAATGACACAGGCTCACGGATGAATCCGAAAAAATCCAGAGCGAAAAAACAAATCATCGCCATGCTGCAGCGCGACGTAATCGCACAAAGCGACGCGGACAAATGGAAGTGCGCGTTCCTGCGGCGACGCGCGGGGGATCTCTTGGCAGAAGGTCGCGCTGAATCCGTCCTACATCAGTCGCGCGTTGGAATATCTTCCGGCGTACTAAATTAAAAAAAAAAAACTTTATTACGCGTTGCAGTCGAAATAAAAGTTTCGCATTTTTCGACAGTAGGTCCGATTCGGCCGATCGGACGCGCTCTCCTTAATCTGGGTCAGGTCGCCTTTTGCCCATATACTTTTTTCTCCTTTTCCCCTCTGCTCTCTCGGATTATTTCGAGGGGCGATTCTTACGCTCAGAGGTTTTAATGAAATTTTCAACCGATTGTCTCGGTGAGTTTGCTACCCGAGCTTTTGTTTACGTGCCATTCGATTTGCACGCGGCAGTAAACGCGAATGTCTGGCGGACTAACGAGAAAACACTGACTGGTGAATTAACTTTAAATTTAACTTGAATATGCATTTTATTTTTTTAATCATTAAAAAAAGTCTTTTTTTTTAAAGTATTCAGAAAAATGTATGTTCTTTGAGGTTTTGTTTCTTTCGTTACACGCATAAAAAGAAAAAAGTGAAGATCCTCAATTAAATTACTCTTTGAGAGAGAGAGAGAGAGAGAGAGAGAGAGAGAGAGAGAGAGAAAGAGGAAGGTAAGGAAAATAATTGAAGTGTTATTTGAAAAGATGCCTGCATAAAACTATTTTGCGCTCTAATTCGGTAAAGTAGGTCTTCCGAGACTTGAACGTTTCTTAAAAGATTAAAAAACTTTATTTCAAAACTCAGAAAATTTTCTGCCAAGTAAAAGGTGCGTTTCTTTTTTCTCCTTTAATCCTACACCGTGCCATCTTTGAATAACCGACTCGAAACAAACGCGAGTGCCGCGTTTAAATGTGGAAAAACGACGAAATAAAATTTCAATTGAAAATCCGAACTCTTTATTACCTTCGATGGAAACTCAATTTCCGTTTTACCGCGATTAAAAATATACACGAAAGAAAAAATATTAAACGCATATAATATATGCAGTGCGAAGGTATAGGCGTTATATAGCAATGGACTCGTTAACAGAGAGTTCATTATTTTTAAGCCCGAAGCATAACAGAGACGCGAAATACACGTGCATTTTTTTTGCCTGAAATATTTATCATTTATCCAGCGAATCCCGAATAAGCCGACGTGCACTTGACGCAAAATTCGACGTATAATATAAACCAAAAGCAGAGACACGAGCGAGGACTCAAAGAGCATGCATACAAATTTTATCAAAGCCCCGAATTTCCCGAAGCATCCGATTCAATCACTTTGGCCCATCATCCCCGCGAGCGAGCAGAGAAAGAGAGAGAGAGAGAGAGAGAGGGAGCGAGCGAGACAGAGATTTAGAGGCGCTTTATAGCTACGTACATCTTCGCCTCCGGCCGTCGGCAAAAAGACGACTGACTGAGGCTTTCTCTCGACGAAAGTCTCTCTCTCTCTCTCTCTCTCTCTCTCTCTCTCTCGGCGAGCAAAAAGATGAAAAATAAAGGGGAATGAGGCGGGCATATATAAAAAAGGAGGAGGATGAGCTGCAAGAGGGGAGAGGGTTTGTAGGAACGCTCTGGTGGCGTCGAAAACCACATTCGGGAGATTAGCTGTCGCTCGCGCCGTCGACGACTGGTCCGGTGCCCGGGCTATTACCGGATTGTTCTATGAACGAGGGACGAGCGAGAGGGCTGATAGAGTCGGCCGCGGACAAAGGCGCGAGTAAAAAGTTGTTACTCCCAGGCGAGGATCTCGGAAATTGGATATAAAGGGCGATCGGATAGTGTTGAACACTCTTACTAATGAAAACTTAAAAATAGACTCCCGGTTGCATTGTAGTCTGTATTCCTTTTTTTTTCTTATATATCCTTTGTACTGCTGAATCGCCCAAGGCGCCCGTGCACACCTGTCTTTCAGAAACAAATCTAAATAATGAAGTAGTTTATTTATTTTTAGAATTTAGAATTATGATTAATGTATTAAATATTGATTATAATTTGACTCCTCGCGTAAATATTAAATGTAAGTGATTTATTAACAAAATAAACAAGGCTTTAATAAAAAAATAGGGATTTGTAGCGTAGCAATATTTCACAGAAATCTATCTGTGCAATTTTTAAATAAACATTGATTGTAATTGTAAATACAGTAATTGAAAAATGTTTAATTAAAACAAAAAGTTTCTAAATATTTTAGATGAGTATGTAGACTTCTACTATTCGATAAAAGAGAGTTTTCTAATTGCAGCAAACAGAGTGACATTATAACTGATGTCTTCATTTACGAATATGATTCGATATATACATTTAATATTTCTATATTTAATTAATTAAATAAGTTTTTTTGTTTAATTTAATTCATAGATAAATTAAATTATTATTATTATAAGTTTTCAAATTTTCTAATTATCCTAAAATTAGTAAAAAGCCATTCTGATTGATTTCTAATCACAAAAGTCGGATCATCACTCGTGGCGCGTGATGGTATTCGCTAGTAATACTTAATACTAAATCAGTAGCATTTATTTAATTTACACGCAAGAACAATATTTCACAGTGACGAGCTGAAAACTACCGACACATTAACAAAATCAATTGTTTGTTAGAACAATTCATTATCCGCACTAAAACGGGAACAGACCTCCCCCTTTTCATCAAATGTTCATCACTTACACTCAATTTCATCTTCTCCATGAGGCGCACAATGCACTCCCTCCCATCTGCAGGCAGCTACTCCCGACAGATATGAAAAAAGATTCTTTTTTTCTTCACCCAAAGCTCGAGGTCGCAGCAGCAAGGAACTCGCCACCCCGAAGTCCCAGTCCGCTCGATCAGCCAACGCGGCGGGCCGGCATAGGGCGGGGTGAAAAGGAGCACGCGCGTGCGTGTGGGCTATGTATAGAAATAGCGCGAGTAGCACTTGTACAGGGCGAAGTAGCGAAAGCCCGGGTGTCACTCGGGCTTGACAAAGCTCATTAATACCGATCTTCCTAATGCCCCGCGTCGCGCGCCTGCGCCCCCCTTCCCGGCATTTCTCCGCTTCGGGATCGCTCCCGCGGTATACCGGGAAGCCGGGGATTACGTCGCCGCGGTAGTTCCCGGATTCGCGGAGGCACGCGCGGCGATAATCTACGGGTAGTTTATACACCGGATTCTCCTTCCTCTTTTTTTTTTTTTTAATTTTTTTTTGTTTTTTGGCTTTTGGAAGGGGAGCATTAGGAACGGGTTGATGAGCCTCATCTCCAGATGATTTGTAGCTTAAATGTGGTGGAAAAATTATCAGGCTACGCGGAACTCGTATTTAGAGTACTGTTGTTTCTACGAGCGTAATTACATTTTGAGTAAAATAAACGTTTCGAAAGTATATTTAGATATCCGTTCCTTCTACGCGAGATTAATAGATACAACATTAATTTCAATAACATATATAAACACATCTATTTTATAGTATACCTAACAAGTATATTCGATCTCTTCTATATGAGTATATCATTTTTCTCAATAAAAATCTTATTATTTTCTTTAGTAACAGAACATAATTCTTCTCTTACTTTGTATGTGAAAAAATAGGAATTCACTGATCAAAAAGAATCTCTGAAGCAACACTTTATAAATGTACGTCATCGCCACGAAGAACGATAAATCAAGCTGTATCCTGAACAATTAAAAAGTATATCGAGTGGTAATATAAAAACGAACGGCGAAAAATTCATCATTCACCCGCTCGATCATTTAGACACAACAATCACGCCGACCCGATCCTCGTAGGAAAAATCTCTCATCGAAAAAATAAAAAAAAAAATAAAAACACGGAGGGAGAAAAAACACGAAAAAGCGCATGGAACCAACCGCCGTGAAAATAAAAAAAAAAAAGACGAAAAAAGAACCAGTAGCGCTCGGCTCTTTTCACTTCTGGGCTTTTTGTCGCGGGCGTTTTTTGCCCCCGGCCTCCTCCCGACTGACGTTTACAAGGATTTATAACCAGGGCTCGTTAATCGGCGCGCGCATTGCCCGGCCGCCGACGAGGTGGCGAAAATCCGCGAGCGTGTAATGCAAGGAACTCTCGGTGGAAAAAAGGCCAACCTCCCCTCTCTACACTCTGCGCAGCGCGAAAAGTCCGATAATTAATGCGGCCCCGGTAAAACAGAAGACGGATATAACCGCCGCTGGGAAAATGCACAATTCTCCGCTTTCTGATCGAGAATTTCACGGGAGACGCCACAAGGATATTAATTTAGCGGAGAGAATGAAAGTGAGCTTTGCAATTTATGGCGTATTATTAAACGTTATTTTGAATTTTTTTAATTTCGCATTGAATTTCGAGAGTCTTTTTAAGGTGTACGCTTATCAAAATATAACGAATAGTTAAATTTGCATATAAATCGGCTGGGAGGAACAGTCGTTAAGTCTTCGCGAGGCATTAATATTGATAAAGAAATTGAAATTTTAAATTTCGGATGAAAAATTCAACGAGGCTAACTCGAATGAAAAGAGAATCATTCGAATGTATTATTTTAAACACGGCGAAGGATTTAAAAATTTATGAGGCAAACACCCCGCGGAGCTTGCCAAATATTTAGATCAAATTAATTCGCGCAAATTAGCGTAAAATATTTAATGACTAAAATAAACGGTATTTTACCCTCATTGGCCTTCCAATAGTTGTAAAAATAATTTGAATAAATAAAAAAAAGAGATCTCCTACCGCGGAGGGTATGCGGAGATTATAACATGCATACAGAGAGCTATTTTAATAACCTACTAAACTGCACCAAAAATGTGAAAAAAGCAAAAGCTGCAGTAAGTTCGAATGGAATATAGCAATTGGAATGAAGCCATAGAGACCCAGAAAAAAGTATGAGCGAAAACGCAGCGTTCGACGCTGCTGCGCTTTTCTCGGTATTGATAACAATGAAGACTTCAGAGAAAGTAGAGTTCGCTCTTTAATGGCATTCTAAGGATATTATAAGTCTCCAACAGTGCGTTCCTCTCTTTAAGAAAAAAAATTCATTATTTTGGATCTAAGTAAAATTCAACGGGCTATTGAGAAAATTTTTTGCTGCTCTTGATTCAACAAAGGATATCATTTTTTTTTCTCTAGCCATTGTTTTGTTTTTCTGTTGTTATTTTGTCAGTTGGAACCTCATTACGAGGAGAAAAAAACTTTTTCATCTCAGAATTTCCTTTCCGACGTGCGTGGAACAATGGAACTTTCATTATTAAGATGACGAGATAAAAGGTTTTTTCTGTAGTATCGCTTTCTTTTTTATATATGCGTTCCTTCGCTTGAAATTCACGAGATATACATTTTATCGAAGTATCGAGAAAAGTTTTTACGCAAGATTCATTTCGAAGGCTAATTCAATTACCTTCAAATTAATTGAATAAAATTTACTTGACTTCAATATCACTTGAATAAGGATATAGATATAGGTATACATTATGTAGATCAGCTCTCACCTCCGTTTAATATTGACACGATAATTACCTCACCTAATATCATAGCGTGTAATACATTTTTTCGTAAACTGTAATTTGAATGCATGAACAAAGTATATGTGTACCTATAACTACACTGCGATATCAATGTAAACCTTTCTGTAATTAAAATATAAAGCTTACAAGCCTTCTTGAAGGCTTCCTGTGCTTTAATAAATTAAAAAAAAAAGTATACATATATAATAAAAGCTAAAAAGTATGAAGTTATTACATTTGCATGGAAAATAAAATTTGAACGTCCAGCTGCAGAGGGGACACAAAAAGTCTTTTAGAGAAAAACTTGCAATCTCGATTGCTATTCGATGGGCGTCCACGCGCGTGGCGCGGAAACCGAGAGCTCGGCAAAAGGAGAAAAGTAATGATACCGGGTAGAGTAGAGGACTTACGTCGGACGAGATTAACAAGGTATATGGAGAGGCTCCCGCATAAGCTCGCGGCCGAGCGGCCGATGATTACACCATACCCGGTAGATAAAAGAGAAAAATTGGAATTCCGTACTCACCGCCGATGGGTTGAAACCTCGCCAAGGGGTCGGAGAATTGCCGTAGTCGGTCCGTCACGTACTGCGGCGAATCGGCGCTCTGCAAAACATACAAACACGGAATACTGATATACAGCTGTTCGCTCGCTTTTCTTCCCGCCTCCATATCCCCTCAAAATCGAGAGGAGCGCCAGTGCGATTTTCACCGGGAATGCGTTCAACATTTGCGTGGAAATTGCTTCGGGAATTCCTCTCGTTTTTTAAAAGCCTCCTTTTTCAACGAGGCCATAGAGTGGATTTTAAATTGTTAGCCATTAGAGAGGGAAATTAATCCTTTGTGCGCTGATTGACACGTTTCATTAACAAAAATATATTTTGTTAGACGCGGATATATAACTTTATTAAATTATGTTGCTGGAAGTATGAAAGAGTTCATTTTTCAAAGTTTAAAGCGCCGCTTGTTTAAAAACGATTAATTTTACAAGCTTCATTGTCGCTAATCGATTTTTAATTCCTCACTTTTTTATTATTATACCGCAGATTTTCCTTTGACGGATTATCATCATTTTATGTTGAAAAGGCCAATTATTCTGCTACTCTTTGAATGAATAATTTTACTTTGTCGGCGGAATAAAGCTTGAAGTGCGCCTTTTGTCTCCATATCACAATTTTACAGAAGTGCATTAAGAGACATCAAAGAGACGTACAACTTTGTCCTTCACCTCCAGGTAACTTAAAGTTTACTTCAAAGCGAATTCTGCAGTCGTTCACTCTGTCTCAACTCAAAATGCAACGCACAACTTGTCTAGACAGTTGACACTACCAAACGCAAATAGACAAAAGGCGACTCTCCGTCCTTCTCAACCTGACTTTTCGTCACACTCCCCCTATTATGGCGCGAAATTTGAAACATCTTCAAGAACTCGAGGGGCAAAATTTCTCCTATGCATATTTATCGTCAGCTTATCCGGCGACCCGCATAAAAAAAAGGAAGCAGTTATCTATTCGTATAAGACTTGCAAAAGAGTCCTTTTTAACGTCGGCGTGGAGCTTTTTTCGAACTTTCCTCGGAACTAAAAATCAGCCCTGAAAGACATCCGCTCGTCGATGATGGATATAATTGCACTCACCCAGTCTATTCCGAGCTCGCTCTCGCGCAGTCAATCGCGTTTTAAATTCCTCTTCTGAATTCTCGCGAGGAAATCTAGACTACAGCCGCTGCAGTATGCACAAACTCAGAAATATGCACGTATACATATTTATCCACTCGACCGGCAAAAGAAGGGGAGGAATATATCGATATATCGATCGCAGCTGCCGAGTATTTCTCGTTAGTCCCGGATGAGATTTTTCGCTGTACCTTTTTCTTTTTATTTTTGAGCAGCTAGCCGAGTTTCACAAGTGCGTACTTTAAAATGTTTCAAGGGATAATTAAAGAAACATTTTTCCTTTTTTTATGCCGTGACCATTTCACTGCTTCACGGTTTCTAGATTACGATGTCGAGTTCATGAAAATAATTTCTTTCCTCATTCCTTACAATCTGCTCGCGATGTAGCGAGTGGACCTGGTACTTATTGATCTTTCTTGCAAGGATTTTAAAGAAAATTTTGTCCACGCGATTTTTTTTTTTTTTTTGTTTTGTTTAATTTTAATATTAAAAGGCTCCGGCTTGCGCTGAAAATTTATTGCCGTTAGTATATAAGCATGCCTTAATAAAACACTTTATTTTCATCGCTAAAGTACATCCTCCTAGGCACTTTTAACGCGAAATACAGTTTTTTTTACGAGTTTCACTTTAGAAGTCACCGTTCGACAAAAATTACGACGTAAAGCCGTTTTTAAGTACCTGTACCTCGGCTAGGAAAGAAAAATTTACATACCCCGATAGTAAAACTTTTATAATAACGCCAGTAATCCAAAACATTCATATCGACTTTAAACAAAGCTCCTCTTCTGGTGCTTTATGTATATATAAAAAAAAATCAAGTACCCGCAAAGTCCTCGATCGCCGCCGTAAAATCGACGGCTCATTCAAAATTCCAGCGGGATGAACCCCTAAAGCCCGTCCATCCGTGAGGAGCCAGAAAAGGCAGAGGGAGAGGAGGGGCACGGTCGATAGCCGTTGAAAAGCACATCGTCCCGTTGAGTGGCGAGTGCGCGCCACTCCGTCCGTCCGATTTAAACGTATCGATTTCGGAGGGGGTCGCGACGCGTGCAGCGTGCATATATACGCGGCTCGGCGAAGTTCGTGCGCGCGCGAAGGTCAAGAATCCGGGTCAGTGGCTTCGAATCGCGCGCCGACCCTCGCAGGACACATACCTGTGAATCGGCGACTCGCGGGTCACGCCGGGCTGCCGGAACTCCCACGGTTATTTCAGGAAGTGCACGAGGTAGCGGTGGGTGTATGCTCGCGATTTTACTTCGCTCGCGAGACGCGATTGGACCGACGGATGCTGACCTATTTTCGTGACACTTTTTTTATTTGGCCGCTTGTTTAGTTTGCGCGGTTGAGAAGGAATCGCAAGAAGTATATTGAATTTTGCACTCAAAGAATATGTGTGTAACTGTATGTATAGGGAGAAAAATGTTGCAGAAAAATTTAGGATAATGTATAGGAGGAATTAATATTACAGTGACTGCTAATTGACTAATAATATTGACTTTTATTTTAAATTTTGCGAGAAACTGTAGTAAAGTAAAATAATAGTAAATTTCTTAAATTGACTATAGTAACTTTTAACGGACTAATTTAAAATTTTATAAGATGTATTGAATTTTTAAATTTTTATTTTTTTTTTTATTCTAAAAGAAATATTAAAAATTTTATGAATTTTAACGCATTCTTTTTTCTTTTATCTGTATATTAACTTGACACAAATTTGCTATACATCTGAAGTATTTAATTAACATTAATTTATACACGATTAATCCTAAATTATATTGAAATTACATGTTTAAATTTAATTTATTGGAAACATTAAATAAACATTAGTCAAGTTCGATTACAAAATTGGATGTAGCATATTGAGAGTTCAGAGGATACGCTGATGTAATGCAGCATTTGAAGAAACATCCTATTTATATTTTAGTAAAGTGAATACTGGGAAAAGTGATTTCAGTACGGCTGTGTACATCCCATTTATCTCCTTTATACGTATCAGGTGAAATGCACCGTTGCAGCTCGATGGTAAGCCGATATGTCCCAAAAATGTTTTACAGTACATCCACGGATGATTTATTATATCTGCCTCTCATCAAAACTTCACCAAACGAGTATTTACAAATTTCTTTAACCCTTAAAGGACACCTGGGTTCTGTATGACCCCATAAAATTGCAGTATTTGTAAACACTTTCTTTTAAACACATTTTTTAAAGAAATTTTTTTGAATAGTTCAATTTGCATCAAAACTTCGCAAAATATTTATTGCTTTTATATATTGACTAAAGATCACTCATAATTTTTTTAGTCAAAGGTATTGATCTCTTTTTATCTGTCAGCTGTTTCAAGTCGGTGGGGTCTGACAGACACACCTGCGTCCTTAACGGAATTATTTTGAGGGTGTGCCCCTTAAAGGTTAATAACATAAAAAAAAAAACATTTTAATAAGTCCAAATATTTAAATGTAAATTCAATCAATTACATTTCACAGATTTTCCTCGCTTTACCCTTCAAAGGCAAAAATAGTGATTTCCAATTAAAATAAGGTACTCGCGTTCGGATAGCGAAAATGCATTTGCATCTTGCATGAGCGGAGATTCCAGAGGCTCGCGAAAAGAAGTGCACTTTCCCGACAGCCAGATTACGCCGAAAACATGCAAGGAATTTTCCGAGAGGCAAAAGGAGATCTGCGCGCGGAGCGACATTAGAATACCAATTCCGGGCGCGCGGCTGCCGCGCGATCCTGTCAATCATGCATAAATGCATAAGATAATGGCTCCCGGGAATCGTATTAAGCCAGCTGTTTCGCGCGTAAATTCGACGGGAACGGCCGCCATCTGTCTGCGATCGCGGGGACACCGGGGACACTTAATTTCCTCGAATATTTCATTCGTCGACGTTTAATTTCGCGCTCGCGAAAGAGGAGAGCTTGCGGAGCTGGGCTCGAGGTGCATCTGGCCGTCACCGCGGTATCTGCTATCACGACCTTGCGGCGGAGCTCCCGCTGGGATTTATTGGGGTTCAGCTTTCTTGAAAACAAGCCGAAAGGCGGCGTAATCGACGAAGATCGGATTAAGATACGATAATCACTCACTCGGCTGCGGAATTGAACCGCTCGCTCCTTAATTCACGGCTAAAAATAGTGATGCAATATACTTGCTTGAAATTAATTAATATCTGAAGGTGCCACTGAGTAACTGTAATGTTGTAAAGTTTTTACTCTGGAATCGATTATTCGTGTTTTAAAGTAGAAGTGCGCATCTTGCACTGCTTTTCTTCGCCTGCATAATAATATTTGCATCATATTTTACTTCGCGATTTCCAATCGTGATTTATATCTATTGAATCGCCGGATTCCCATATATCGATGAATTATTTAAAATTAATAAAAAGTACACTTCCTTTTAACTTCAATATCAAAAGATTACTCTAAGATTAAGATACAAGCACAGTATTACAATTGTGATACTGTGAATTCACCAGTATTATTCTTTCATCAGCATGATTAATTTAATAATTAAATATTATTATTTAGTTATTAAATTAAATATTTTTTTAGCAATGGTATCATTTCCAATATCCTGATTTTTATATTTGAGACTTAGAGGAAAAGCCACTTATGAATTCTTTTTTTTTTAAATTATAATATTGCCTATTTATGGCGATTAAAAGTATCTTTTTTATAGCTATAAAATGTCGATGTCAGTAGAATAGGTAATATTTTTGCTGTATCATCATATTATGAAACCACGGGTATAATACGCTATCTATATTTATAAGTATTTAAAAATGTTATTTTAATATTTACACTTGCAATAATAAAAATATACCTTTCAAAGATTAATCGGTAATACAAATAATTATATTTAAAAGTAAATGAAATCATCATTAAAAGCGCAGACATTCTGAAGAACAGCTTAATGAAACATACTACTTTTGTTAAATAAAAAATGAGAAATAAACATTAAAAATCTGTACTTTGAGGTAACTTCTTCAAAGCTCTGCAGTACCTACTTGTAGCAGGGAGTCTCTAGATAAAATTTTCTTAACATATCATTGATTTTTCTTTTTTTACTATTTTTCCGTACATTCAAATTTAATTAATTTCCTGCATTCAAATTGAAATTATACTATCAGTGAATTAAGAGTTCGAAGAGGCTACCAACATTAGCAAACAATTGGGAAGAATAGTGAAAAATTCCATTGTATCCGTCTGATAGAATATTGAAAAATAATCGACACGAATTTTTTCTTTTTTCAATTGAACGTTTGTTAACAAAGATATAGCTAGATAAAATTTACTATGATCGTGACGTCACTACGGCATAGTATATCTATATAGTGTAGGA
>JAWWEN010052739.1:0-7500 GCA_035582955.1 Sycophila texana | reverse complement strand
GGACTTTCGAGAGGGACACGTGTTGCGCTGCTGCGATTGACCGGGCGTAATAAATATATCCTTACGTTCCGCAGTGTTGCGTATAATCGCGTGTGACTGGGAGAGTCGTTTCGTTGCTTCTTTTTCTGGCCTGGATTTAGTTTTTTCCTTTTAATCGAGCGCCTGGTAAGTAGATGCGCGCTGATTGAAATTTATGAGGTAACCGAACGCACGTAGTATAGTATAGGGAGTGAGATGTTGGTTGAAACTCAAAAAGGTTGAGTGGATGTTTTTACTTTTTTTTTTTATTATCGATGAATAAATAGTGATGTTCCACATTGCATTTTATAAAAAGTTTTGCATTAAGGCGTGAGAAACAGGATGCACTATGATGAAAATATAAAACTTGTTTTAAAAAGAAATTTTGAAACGAAATTGAATCTAATTTATAAATGTAGATTTAATGATGCATAAATTGGAAGCGACTTACATAGCTAGTACATTTTTTTTTTAGTCTACTGTAAGTAAAGAAGTAAAATTATAATTTGTATACATTTCTGTTAAAATGTTTAGGTGATTAAAGCATTAGACGCAAAGCGTCATAAAAATATTTCAAATTTTATGAATTTTAAATCTATTTTGTATACACAAAAGTATATAGACACCGAAAAAATTATTAACTAATTTAAGTAATAAAGTTACTTTTTAGTATAAATAAATATGACTGTTTAGCCTAAATAACATAACTGATAAAAATTGGTAATACTCGTGGTAATCAATTTGTTACTCGAGTTAATGAGTTGCTAATTGATATAATTAATATTGGTTTAGGTAAAAATAACTACTTATTATTTATTGGTTAAATCCACCATATTAAAGTGTGAATAACGGTAAATATCGATAAAAGAAATATGATAAACATTTTTACTGATTATTAAAGAATTTTAAGGTAATTAATTGAAAAAATATTTTAAATACTTGGCATAACTGCTATTTTTTTTAAAAAAACGAACTATCCTTCGTAAACTAATGCATTCTAAGTAATAAATCGCTTATTGTAAAAACTTTCTTTTTCCCGTGTAATCGGTATAATTATTTACGAAATAACGAAAAATGCGTCAAAGCCAAATAATGAAGAAAATCTCCATATTTACTCAAAGTTTAAAAGAAAAATACCTCATAACACAATGACACGTATTATTCTCTCTACAGCGTATAAGCCGCTCGGTATCAAATCCCGAAAGAAAACATTGGCCCCAGGTCATAACATCCTGAAATAGACGAGCGCACTGCATCGCGCGCATAAACGCCGACTCCTTCCGCCGTGAACCAGAATCCCTCCTACATAGCCATCAGCGTTTCCTCAGAAAACTCGCGCCTATATAAAATATATAACTACCCTTAGAAAGTGGCAGAAGGGCCTGCAGGGTAACTCAAGCCTCGCCGGTGTAACCAGAGGCGCACGCAATGGGCGTTCGGGGCACGTGCCGAGGATAGATTTATCTCCTCCTCCTCTTCCTCCGCTTCCTCCCTCTACTCTCTCGCATGAGCTCGCCGCGTCAAAAGGGACACCCAGACTTCGAATTTTTACGGGCCCGAGGGGGAGAGCAAAGTATAACGGGGATTCAAGCGGCGCAGCCGGAAAATCGGTATAAATCGGTCCCCGACGCCGCGCATACAAGTCGGAGGAAAAATAAGGGCGCTTATACAGTAAAGCGGCTGCACCTACACACGCGAGCTCCGCCGCCCGGAGGAGAGAGAGAGAGAGAGAGAGAGATGAGAGGAAAATAAAAAGGGAGCGCCTGCGGAGAGCCGATACTGCGTTAATAAAGCCGAAGTGGGCCGAGGAGAGGAGCGTGGCGCGCAGCTGCCGAGTGTGGCACGCTGCACGGCAGTGACAGCTGCCCGGGGGGATCGCTCGCTTTCAGCGTCGCCGCGACGCACCAGGTGTTTGCTCTGCGCCGATCTATCGGCCGGGTCCGGCGCATTCCTCCGAGGACCGCGCGCGCGCCGATCGCGCCGATTTTCTAAGCAGAGATGCGCGCGGCTCGAGAGTCACAAGTGCGCGCCAGGTTTTCCGCGCTATTCCGAAGGCGAACAAGGAGGATCTCGGTGTAAACTTGCGGCCACCGCGGCGAGGCACGTTTTTCACCTCGCTGCTGGAGCCTTTCTATAGAAGGAGGTGACACGGCTGGGGAAGTTCGCGCTGAGTCTGTTTAACATGTGTCGACGCTTACAATTCTTTTAGAATTTTAGATTTTCTTTTTAATTTTAATGACTAGAGAGTTTTGTTAAGTTTTATAAGAACCTTTGAATTATTTAAAGCGAAACAGCTGTGCGTGAGTGGTGTTCATCACTTTCTTCATGAAATTTACTAGACTAGTCCATTAAATTGTAGAAGCGTAGTTCGCAAGCATGTGGCTTTTGGTTTTTACGATGACACTTAAGCAATTAAACTGTGTGTATAGTATTTATTTTTTTATCTCAACTTCATACCGAGAGAAAGATATATTCAATACGTATAATGTTTTGCTTGCACTGTTTTATAATTAGATTGGGAAACTGTATAGTAGGATATAAAAATCGCTATGAGAACATTATAATCGCAATGTTAGTTATTAGTTATATTATACAAAAAAAAAACTATGAAGTAATTTAATTTTTAAAAATGAGTTTGTTTTATCGAATACAATAAATAAATACTACTGCACGAATAAAAAAGGTCTGCAAAAGCCTATTAATATATTATATATCTATTTTAATACACTATTCTCATTTAAATAAAAACAAAAATAAACGCGATCTATCATTGTTGAATACTGGAGCGATGATGTAACGATACGAATAAAGAAATTTATATTTTCTTTTCGTAATGTACGAATAAAAAATATAATTTCATGTAAAAGAATGCTACAGAATAATATAAAAAAACGACTGGTTTTGTCATTAAGAAACCACTTGTTAATCACAGGTTTATAAGATAATAATTAAATCTGCTGAAACAAAAGTATATCTTTCACTAAAAAACAAACTAAGTCGCTCGACAAATGGCATAGTAATAACAAACACGAAAATTGCAACATCGAAACTCGATAAAACTCTGCAAAAACCTGCAGTAGGTAGAGAGGCAACAACGTCAATGAAATCACAGCGCACCCTGTGCCGCCTCCTTCTTTTGCCTCATTATAACGATGCTTACATTACGATCGACGGCTGATGCAAAGTCGCCATCCTGTCAACGATTAACCCCACTTAAGTTTGCATTGTGGAAACTACTCGCAATTGGCATTGATCCATCCACGGCTCCGATCGGAGCTCCACAATGTGCAGGTAAACAAGAACTGGATAGCGCATTTCTCGGGTAAAAAATGAGGTGACAGTGTGCGATTTCCCGCTTTTTTCACCTCTCTCGTTGTATATATAGTTGAGCTCGATTCTCGACGTCGCGTGCGTACCAGTGGCTTTATTAATTACCCGGGCACAATACGATAAGTGACATATAGTGTCGTTGGTCTCGCTGGGCTAATGGGATGGCGAGAGAGGCCTTAAAATCTAATTAGACAATCCAATATTGACACTTAAACCTAAAGTGTGAATGCTCCCGATAGGAAATAGACCAGGTTCATTAAATTCGCTTATGCAAAGTACGTATATAGCGAAATACTGACGGTTATATAATGATTCTTTCACATTAAACGCGCTAAATCTGTAATTTCTACTATATAGATAATTCCTTTCATTGCATCTGCCTTTTTCTAACCCAAGCGTCGCATGATCCAAACCCCCGCTCATCTGCTGCAATAAGGGACTACGCTGCAGTTTGCATCGTCCGCAGGGACAAATCATTCATTTCATTCAATAAAAATGCATTAATCAGGAATTAAAAATGATAAAAAAATTCCACCGATCAATCAGCGTTCCCCTCCGCTCGCGGAGTTTGTCCCCTCCCAGCGTGAAATTCGAAATCAATTCTAAGCTGCATTACGATTTTTCACGCCCGCGTGCCTCCAATAAAGGATCAGACTGACGCCTGCGTCGGGGGCCGAAAGGTACACACATAATGCACATATAATGCACACACACGAGGTCAGCTTGCGCCGGCTGTTCGGCCGCGTCCCCTTACGCGCCGTGCATTTCGATTCTTCGAGGCGCTTTTGACGGCTGATCTATTTAGCCGCGCCGGTGCGTCTGTATCGTGAGCAGAAAAGTCAAGCGCACCTGCTCCCGCTGCAATTCGAGAGCTCGCGTGGCGGACGCCCCTTTCGCCGTGTTATTTTTTGCGAAATTGGATTTAACGCGCGGCTGTTATTGACCGAGGAGCGGCTCGCTTTAGCCTTTTTTTAAGAGGCCGACTTATGTCTGCAAATTTTCATTTCCCTTTGTAAGGGGGTATTGTATGATTACTGATCAAGATTAATTTTAGTACTATGGCTACAAGACTTTCTTTTAAATCGAAGTGTAACATACATTTTTTTAATTTTGCGTTGCTTCTTTACAGTGAAATGGAATTTAAGTTAATTGCTGCTATAAAATAGTGCGATGAATCATTTTAATAGAAAATACACAACACTCACAAAAATGAGTTCTTGCTCTTAGCAGACAAATCCACTTAAGTATTATCTTCAGTATAATTCACAATAAGTTTATCGTAAGAATAGAATCCGCTAAATTTTATAGTAAATACGTTAACTATTAGTATTTTTTTCTGTTAAATAGAGACTTTTTCGTTCATTTAATTCTTTTAAATTGTTATGTTATTAAATGAAAACTAACTGTTAACGAATCAATTTAAAATTTATCATCTATTTACGTAATATTAAAGAACATTTAGAAAACATTCGTTATTTATGTATTTAAATTGTATATCAATAGATTTTCTTATTATTCGAAATCGATAGTCTACTTATTCGAAGACGACAATCTTATTAGAAGAAGAATTCATTTAAGTTTTAGCAGATTAATCGTAAACTATTGCCCGGTTATTCACAGTATAAATCAGATAATAAGTAGATTTTCCACTGTCATTTAGTGGATTCTTCTACCAGTTAGATTACATTTTTGTGAGTGAAGTATAATGATTTTTAATTAAGCAATATCATGGATATTTCGATTTTTCGTATCCTATACATTATACACTGATCGGTATTTTTATAGGAATAAATACTCATTTTTTAATTTGTTTTTAAAAATATTATCATTCTAATCTAATGTGTACTTATTATGTATTATTATATTAACAAATGTTTATTTTCAAAAACGTAACTAGTTTCATAAAAGGAATATTCTCACATAAGAATATTTCCAGAAAATGCAAGTTTTCTTTAGAGGAAGTTAAAATTGCAAGCAACAAAGTTAATTAAAAAAGTCAATAAAATTTTTCCAAGTGAATTTACCATAAGATATCAACTGAGATCTCTTGCAATTTTTTTCGAAAGACGTACTTTATTTGTTTACTTAATCGGTTCGCTTATTCAACACTGCTTCAAGGGCTTACGTCTTTATACAGCGTTATTAAACGACGGAACGGAAGTAGGCGAATTAGTAACTACCGGACTGTGTACATAATGAAAATCGGATGTCGTTGACGAAGGTCAATGAATTTCTTGACAAGCGACGATGGTTTAACTTTTTTTAATAAAGGAATAGAACAAATACTTTGCAAGTACACTTTTAATTATATCCTGTTAACTAATTTAAATAGTTATATTTTATAAATAAAGTAATTATAGAAGCAATTTCTCTCGACTTTCGCTCACTGCACTCGTGCAGCACAATTTTAGCGCGTGTTTGCGCGGCGCAGCTTGAAATATGCCAGGATTAATAACATCTTCAGAAGTGTATTACTCAGAAACACATACGTATTTACGAAAGCGAAGGCTGCAGCGTCGGCTCTAACGATTTTCACCGGCGAACAATTTAAAGGCATTATACGCGGTTTCCTTTTTTTCTCCTGCTCTGCAACGACCGCAACTCGACTTATCCGAAAATTTCATCTCGCTGCTGAGCATCACTCTCGCTCTTTCCACTCGCAAAAAGGTTCGTTATCCGACGCCTTTTATTGTAACTCATCATCAAGAAGCGTAAATATAATTAATTGCAGCGCAGCAGTTTCTATAATCCTTACTTTTCATATGAAAAGTTTTTTTAAATGAATTATTGTAAATAAGCACCGCAGCTGATGTGAAAGTTGGAAAAACTTAATAACAGCACTGTTTGCACGCACGCGTAACCCATCTACAATCAAACTAATTGATTACAATTTAAATTTTGCTTGAATTTCATATAATCTCGCGCGTATTAGAATTAAAAAAAATTTAATGCGAACAATTATAATGAGTCGCGAAAATGTGTAGCAGGCATCGCATGCATCGAACGCAAAGACCGGCAAGGAGTAATTGAAGTTCGCTCGTGACAGCGAACGCACTTAAGCAAAAGGTTGAAAGTCGCAGTCTGTCGCAACAGCTGTGCCTTCCCCTTTCCCGCTAAATGCAGTCAGTTACAAGGCGATGGCGAAAAAAAAAATCAGTCACCACTATTCGCTGACATTTGCAACGAGTAGTACTTTATGCGGGGAATTATATACATGGAACTGATATGCAGAAGGGAATTTGCGAACACGACCAAGTACTTATAGCGCACATGTTGCTTGTGCTTGTTTCGTATTTTCAGGTTTATTATTGCTGTTCTGTGGATGATAATTAAGAAATTGAATAATGTTATTTAATTAAGAAAATTTTTCAGGAATTGAATGTATGGTTCAAAATAAATTTGTAATATTATGTTATTTTTTTTTTCTTTTGGCAAAATTAACGTGAAGGTATTGCGTGTGCTTATTATCATCACAAGCACAGTATATTTATTAAGAGAAACTTGTCTGCTACTTTCGTTTTGAACAAACAAGTGTACGTACTTTATAATTTATATACAACAGTTTTCGTGCTTTAACATCATGAGCGGAATAAAAAAAGGGTATAAAATATAAAAAGAAATAGTATATACAAATGTACGTAAAAGCAGGACCTATTTCTGCTGTTCCATTAACTAAGAGCTTATATTATTGTTCTATTATAAAAATCGAAAAATTTTTTTAGTTTTATTTTACTTGGCTATATTCTTTCGCACTTCAAGCGGTTATTATAATTTCCTTTTTTTACAATAATTATATTCTGTAACAATTAATTGAAGATGATTTTGATATGAAAATTAATGTTATATGTGCGATTCTACGGACTTAGACAAACAACTGGGGTATTAAAAATAAAAAAAAATTTAATAAAAGAGAAGAGAATTACTTATTTTTAAAATAACTCAACTGAGACATTTTTACGGAAACTAATTTATATTTTCTAGTTATTTAATGCAATAATTTTAATTTTGAATACACGTTAGTAATCAAAAGTTAAGTTATGTTACAAACTACTTTTAAAAAATGTAGAAGAAAAACGTATATGTGCGATTCTACGGACTTAGACAAACAACTGGGGTATTAAAAATAAAAAAAAAAATTTTGAAAGCACACCT
>JAWWEN010052738.1:0-10076 GCA_035582955.1 Sycophila texana | reverse complement strand
AAGGACCTCCAATATATTTTCAATGTAATTTTATGGTTGAGATAAAATAGATTAGAACTTTCTTACCTTGACTAAATAGTAGCAAAACCTTCGAAAATCATTATTTGTATTTTTGATCGATGTTAGCCCTTCGAGCTGTGCAGAGATACTGAAAATTACTTAGGAACAACTTTTACAATGTGTTTGTACGATTCAAATTTGTATGCTAGAAAGTAAACACAAAATATAGCTAAAGTCCGTTTTGCCCGCCATGTCCATTTTGCCCGCCCTTCCCCTACGTTAATTATACTTAATTTATAATTTTGTTTATTTTGGAAAATTAATAAATCGCGAGGAAATATGAGGTAGAGAATACAATTAAATTTTTAATGAATATTGCACACAAAATACTGTTAAATCAACTACCAAATTTTTTCATTAAATTTATTCTACTTTAAAAAATATGTACGTGATAAAGTCCACGTATAAAAGAACGTAATAAACTAAATTTTAGCAAATTTAAAATTTTTTTACACCCAAGGTATACTTTGTAGAGTAGAAAGAACGACCGAGAAAACTTCCGTCGGGACACTGGGGCAAAGCTCGAATAACATTTTTCTTAGAGATGCGATTGGTACATATCCAGAGCGTCAAGCAAATCGAAACTCCTGTGGCGCGCACAAATATCTGCAAAGGGGAATTAAGAAAAGGTCGGAGCGCAGGAAAAAGCACCGGCGCTGCGGCTGACTCAAAGGGGAAATTCAACGAGCAAATGCACTGCCCGCGCGGAAGTTTAAATGGAAGGCGAAAATAAAAGGATCGCTCTTGCGCCAAGACAAATACAAAAATCCCGCGGAGAGGAGGTGAAGGGGATGGGGTGCATTAGCCGAGAAAAACGCGTGCGCGGGCTTGAGTAATCGTTGAATCAGAAACTCGCTTTTTTTTTTGTTACGCGCGGGAGTCCCTTCTTTGCGCCACGGAACCGTGGCTATTGTTCGTCGCCTCGTCTTGTCGTATGTACTCGCTATATATACAAAGACGATCCGTAATCTTCCGGTGGTCCTTTGTGGCATCGCCGCGCCTTCGCCGGCGAGTCCATTACCGGCTTTCTTTTCGTTAATGGATTACTGCGTAATTAATTTGCTCACTGTGGAAAAAGTGGCAGCAGTTTGCAAGAGCGATTTTTTCGTTTAATCAATGGGAGAGTTGTGTGAAGGAAAGTTTTTCTTTTTTATTAAATCTTTTTTTTTTAACTCGGGGCCGGTGCTGGGAAAAGAAAGTTTTGTCATATTTGCCTTAACGAACTTTTCAGTTTATAGAACAATTTTGTTCCGAGTAACCAATTTAAAATTCTATTTCTCTTTAAAATAAAAATTGTTTCTTAATTCTTCTTTTCGTCAGCTCGGCAGCTTCATTTTTAACGTTTCCAAGTATACACAAATTTGAAATATGCAAAAGCACTAAATTCGCGAAGCCGCACGGCTATCATCACAATAATCTTAATTGTATTATAAACTACAAATCTCGGAATGATTTCCTTTATACTTGCGGTATAATAGAGTTTTAGAGTTATTACCCCAAGTAAGGCATAACTTTAGCGGTGGAAAATTTATAGCCAATTTAATGGGCAATTCATCGATCAAGCCCTTTCTCCGGCAGAAAATCAGCGCGTCGCGGAAGGCAATTAAAATCGGCGGCCAGGCCATCGAGTTTTCCCGGTGGCAACGCATGGGCCGGCCGCTATAGCAAGATTCAGCTGACTCGGCGGCGAGGGTGGAGGGACGGTAGGAGCCGTAAACCCAGGACCAAGTGCTCGCCGGAGGATCCGCGCGGCCGGCCGTTGTTTACTCGTTAGCGGTTATCGAGGAGGAGTCTCCTCCGCCCTTACAACGAGGCCCCGGCCGAACTTCGGCATTAAACACGGCGCCTGAATACTAACGATCTCCTGGACGAGAGGCCAGCGTTTACCTCCTGTATACCCTCCTTTCCCCCTTCCCCTTCGTTCGAAGTTTCGAGATCTTAACTGCACGCCAAGCTCGCTTGTTCTCGCGCAAAAATTTTCGAGTGCCTAGTTAAGCTACTCGAATACTCGATGCCGCGAGCCTTCGTTAATACCCCCAGAGGTTTATACCTGCACCGTCAATTTCCGACTATTTTTAGACCGAAATCGTTTTCTTGCTCTTCGGGTTCGCTGACTCTTCCGCAGAACTGAGAGGTTGGTATTTATAAAATTTAATTCAATAAATTTAATTGGCGTTATCGTAAAATAACGCAATAAGTACCGTAAAAAAATATTTCTTTTTATTTCATAGAGACATAAGTATTTTTCTACCAATTAAACTTACAAAATAGTACACGTACTAGATCCGGTTTACGAGCCATACTTCCTTAATTTACTAACAGCATTTCTTTTTTAAACGAAAATACAGTCAAAATGAAAGAATAAAAATGTATACAAAATGTTCTTCGAGGAAGGTAATCAAAAGTAATCAGCCGGAAAAACAGCTCATAATAAAATATCCCGGCGCGGGGGTGAACAAAATTTGCAGGTGGGGGTTGAGAGTAGATGGCGATGGTAGCGATCGGCTTCTCAGACTTTGCTCGTAAATTTAAAATCGGGCCATTATCATCGCTGTCCGTCGGCGGGGGCGTCGAATCCATCAGCGTCGCGCCACTTTTACGAGGGGATTCTCGCGCGGATTTCGATCGGATCCCGGCTCTCTCCCGCGCGAATCCTATCCCGCGTCCTTTACGAGCGAGATTCTCACTTGCACCCACCCACACCCTCGACAGTGTTTACGCTCGCGCATTCATTTCGACGCGGTTGCCGCGAAAAAAGATTCATCCCGTTTATGGGATGTTTTGGCCTGATTTTACGCCGCGCCCAATGATCCGATCGGCCTGTACACGTGTACTCCACCCCATCGACGCTGACGTTTACGATCCTTGCCGATTGCGCGCGCGACCTTTTCTCACGAGGAAAAAGCCGATTGAATTGTATGCGGTCGAGTGAGGGTCTCCGATGGGCCGTCTTAGGATAAAAGGGTGGGTGCGCTCATCCGCGGCCTGCAAAATTCCGAAGATCTCGCGACCGGAAGCTTTCGCCGGCAGCTTTGGCCTTCGATCTCTTGCCCGGCGTAATCCATCCCTTTCACCGCCGGGGAGAGAGAGTAAGTGCAGATTCGTGTTTACACCCGGCTCCTGCTCGCGCCGATTCGACTGCGCCCTGCCCCTTAGACCCTCGCCTCGAATTTATGCGAGCCGCGCGCTGGAAAATGATTGCCAATTCAGGTCCCCCGGCTCGATATGTATTTTATTATTATTATTACTTCGTGGAGGTTAGATGACTTAAAATATTTCAGTTTCATTTAAATATATACCGTGATACTTTTTTAATTTGTTTATTTTAATAATGAAGTAATTAAAATAAAAGTTTACTTCAATATAGGAACGTATTTTAAAATTATTATGGGAAGCTTTTATAAGAAAAGTTAAACTTTAAAAGTATTTTAAAGTAAAATTTATTTAAATAAATTTTTATTTTAAAGTATTTAAATAAGTATTTTAAAGTAAAATGTATTTAAATACATTTTTATTTAAAAAATTCTTCGTAGAAATTAAAATATCTTATTTCGCGTTCTGAATATTCCATCATGTTTTCTAATTTAAAAGAAGTAAGTAATTAAAAAAAAATATACATTACGTAGGAACGTATTTTAAAAGTAAAATAGAAATGTTTGATAAGTGAAGTTTAATTTTAAAAATGTTTTAATATAAATACACGGTTGTTTTAAATGTCTTCTTACAATGTCTTAATTCACCTGCTTCTTACAGTACCATAATGTTTTCCAGTTTAAAGCTAACCGTAGCCAGTTATCACATTTCTTTCGCATTTATTCATTTTCTCTTTCTTTTAAAGCCTGACTTTGAGCCATAAAAATTTATTTTTCGCAAAACCACACTCCACACGCAGATTTTCTATAAATTTTTTACCCGCCGGCCGAGTCCGCGCCGCAGTAAAGAAAGAAGCGAGGCGAAATTGCGCCGGGCAATTGCGACGCTCTGGGCAAACGAGCAGGCGGACGAAACAATGGGCTTTTGGTAATTACTTAAAACGGTCCTCGTTCGAAAGGACGACGGCGCGCAAAAAATCAGCGTCGCGCGTGTTCGCGCTCCTCGCGCCTCTGCGCCTTCTCTTTTCGGGCTGTTCAGCTCGGCCTCGCACTTTTTTGCGACGGGACGTTTCGCACGAACGGCTGGATAAATTCGAGGCCATTTTTCCGGAGTCGTTACGATTAAACCCGCGTCATTATTACGCATTTTTTTGTTGCCGTTTACTGCTTTTTCATTCTCGCATGTCTTTTTTATCTTTATTATTTTCTTTTAAAGGATAATATAATTAGCTCATACTTAGTTAAAGTAGCTTTTTACTATTCAATTGTTTTTTATCGGAGAACATAGAAAATACATAAAGAGTTCGGGAGACGAGGGAGAAGAAAGGAAGGGATATTAAATTTTCTACAATGCGCATCTCGCGCTTTTAATCTCCACAAAACTTAATATAATGAACCGCAGCTCAAGCGCGAAGCTGCGATTCAAAGTAGAATTCGCAGTAGTTCCGCAAAACTTCTCGATCTCTTCCTTCCTCGGTAAAAAAGGGGAGGAGGGGGAAGAAAGGGACCGCCAAGAAAAAGGAGCATAATCTGCCGGCACCACAGCCTCGCGGGAACGTCAGTTTAACAAAGCACTCGAAAAAGTGCGGCTCTTTATACGTCATCTTCACCCCCTTCACCTCCTCCTCGGGCAAACCTGAGCAACGGCCGAGCGCAAGAAAAGTTGAGCGAGGAAACCAACTTGGGAGGCGCGCGTTTTTCGCGCGGTTCCGGCCAAAGCTCCGCCGCGTGTAATTTCCATCCGCGCGGAGCTTGCGTCCCCCCCTCCTTTGCACGCACATACCGGCAGTTAGCTCTGGTCTAAAAAAGTGCACAGCGGACGCTGCGATTCAAAGACAAAGGGATCTCTCTTTTCGGGCTGTGGGAAAAAGTTTCGCTGGGGCATGAGAGGGAAGCCTCCGACTACTGCTTGTCGAGTTAATCGAGTACACGAAATTTTTTAACGGCGCGAACTTTTTTCGCGCCGCTTTATCAAACAATTCGCGGAACTGCTTTCATACGCAGCAAACTGACTGGTGCTGCTCCTTTTTTTCACGCTGCGCGAATAGAATAAAGTGGAGCGGTAAATTTGTAAAAATGTTTTGATATTATTTTCAAATCGCGCGACACTGCGTGGTATAAAAATTGAAAAACGTAATGAATACTTTGCGATCAATTTTATTTATTAAAAAATGTGAATTAAATTTCTTGAATAATTTATCAGCAGGGTGCTCCGTTTTACATATTAAATTTTTTTTACAAAATAAAAGCAATTGTTTTGATTATAAAACTTAATTAAGCTCACGAGTAAAATATTATATTTCCACGAATAAACCTATTTTCAGAAACCCTGCACTTCATTAAAAACGAAAGTTGAAACAATACTCTAAAATTGGAGTAACATAAATAGATATCTTTTCACAAATAATAAATTTTGCCAATTTTTCACTCGATTGAACTGATCCCTTCCGCAATTTTCACCTATCGCAATACACGTATAATCACCGGAGAATTCGTCACCGCAGCATCCAGTTACAGAATGTATAGCAACTTGATCCCGAGATCCGAGCTGAAAACCCGAAAAAAACTGCAACCGCGGAACAAGATCTCAAAGCAAGCAGCAAAACCGAAACAAAGAGCGGAGAGACGCGCATCCGCAAAAAAAAAAAAAAAAATCACGAAGGAGAACGCCCGGGGTGAGGGCGAGGAATCCTCCTGCTGAAAAAAAAAGAAAAGGAACCCGAGGAAGCCCCAGCTGTACTCTCCCTCATGCGGGAGCCCGGCGCGCGGGCCGCATATTTATCTTCCGCGAGCTGAGCGCGTAAAATGAAAAGGGCCGGTGCGGGCAGAGAACCAGGGCCACTCGGGAGAAATAAAATGAATATGCATCCCCTTGGCCGATGAAGAAATTAAGCGGTCGACGCGGCTGACTCACCTCGGATATGTAAAAATCGAGGTAGATATAAAGAGCCGGAGGATTTGGATTTTTCCCCGAAATCACAGCTCGCTCTCAGTTTTCCACGCTCGTTTTAAAGCAAAAACTGCGCGAAAAAAGAAATGTTTGTTATTGCATGATAATTTTGTTAGCTTTCTGCTCGCAGGTCGGGCGACAGTATTTACTTTCGGAGAAGCAAAATATTTCTTTTAATTTTAAGGGGCAATTATTCGACCCCTTTTGTCGGAGGCGATATTAATGAGTCCCAAGGGGGGGAGGGGAGGACTCTAGAAAATAAATGAGAGCTGACAAGCTATGGAAAAGTAATTGTGCATTAAAAAATGTATGTGCAACATTTTTAATAAAGCTGTATTCCCCGGGGCCCGTAAATTTGAAATATTTCATAAAAATCGTATTAAAGGCGGGCTATAAATTTACGGCTAATAAATTAGCGTGACGCGCATTCGAAACATTATTAAACTCAAACATAGCCTCTCAGTGGACAAATTACTTTCGTCAATGTGAAATATTAAAACGTCGGGCTCGCATAAAACATCGTTAAATTTTGTATTTTCGTCTCGGAAACGAGCACGTCTAATGAAAAGGGGGTTTATAAAAAAAAAAACGTGTAAAAATGAAATGGGGGTGAGGGAGGGTGGTCGGAAGTCGCCGCATGCGGAGGTAGAAAAATTGCTCAGGTGAGCTATTAAAAGCGAAGAAAGAAACTCATCAACAAGCCCGGGCTTCGTGCCTCGTGAAGCTTTTAAGGCGGAGGCGGATATACCCATGGGATGCGAGACGAACGAGTGCAACCACGCGCGGGAGGGGGAAAGAGGGAGTGAGGATATATCATCCGGAGATAATTGAAATTTGCACAATCCACCGTCAGGCCACTTCGGGATCTAGCTTGTTTGCCCGCGTGGGTGTCTTCGCCGATCAGCCACTTTGCATCTCAGCTCCTGACTCGCAAAGCCATTTTAGCGACACGGTATAGCTTTTAGAAAAACAATATCGGATTTTTAATAACAAACATTGCGTATAAAAATTTACGCAACCTTGCCTTATCTTCAATTTAATTATAATAAAATTTTAGTAGTGGTAAGAAAAATATATATTATAAAAAATACAATCAATATTCCGTCTACTCTCCAATGGAGCTTTTAAGCTTCTTTAACTGATGTTGAGTATCAGTTAAGTTAATTTTATACTCCTTAAATAGACGTGATTAATGAAGTTTATCATAAAAACTAAATGTCACTATTTCCTGAACATATCATCCACTTAAAGTGATGCAGAAATTTAACCGACTCACTTGTAGATGACCACGTCGTTATCGCATTAAAAAAAAAAAAAAAAAAAACAAGCCGTAGCTAAATGTCAGAAAGCGTAATATAATAAAAGCTAAAAAGCTTTTGAACGAACGTAAGCCACGGTCATTATTGTGCGGAGCGTAGGACTCGTTTTTTGCCTCTCGGATCAGAGAGTAAGCAGTGCAGGGGGAAAGCGGAAGACCGACGTACAAGTCCCTTTGATCAGCGAAATAAACGAGCGCCCGTCCATCGGCCCTTTGAGGAGGGTTCCGCGGGTTGCACCGCCGGCCAATCGCAATGCCTAGCCCAATTCTGTTATTCCCGCGATTGCGGTTCCACGCCCGGCGCCGCTCGACTGGAAAAGAGGGAGGAACGCGATCTACCCTTAGCCCTTTAGACTTGTCTGGCTCGAAAGCTCCAAGCCCGCGGTGCTCCTATTTTTAATTTTACTTTTATTTATTTCGAGATGACGGATACTTTCTCCGCGGCTGGGACAGAAATTTTTTTAATAACGAGGAACGAAATTTCTGCGTCAGTGCCAACGGTAAAGTAGCCAAAGAGGCAAGGTTTATTTTCGCGGAGCTTGCGGACGGCGGGAGAAGCACAAAGGGGGAGAGATACCTTTGCAGATGCAAAGTGCGCTGAAAAATCGCGAAATTGAGATGCGCATAACAGGGAAAAGGCGTTGCGGGGCGAGAATTTTGTATTCCGCCTCCGTTCGTATTCCCGCGCGTATTTGGTGCTGCGGCACCCTTTGATCTCACGGCCAGACCCAGAAACGACTCTCGCATTTAAAAGTGACACTATGACGGAAATCGAAATCTCGGCGGCTGAAAATTCCTTCCGACGAGGAGACCACTTAAGCACAGGTCATTAATTCATCCCCCGAGCGAACGTCAAGGGGGTGCGCGTACCGTGAAAAAAGAAAATCTGCCCGTCACCCTGAAAATTCCTCTGTCCCCTTGTCCCGTCAAATAAATGTCCGGAAGCTTGACGGAAAAAAGATTTTACACAACGTCACTTTCAAACTCCACTGATCACTTCTTCCGCCAGGCGTACATCGCCCGGGTCGGACGAGATATCGAGGTTTATACAGGAACGGCGGAGATGGCAATTTAATCGAGAGAAAGAAAGCTCTCGGGCTCTTGCTGCTGACGAGGCCGGGGCGAGCAAAAAGCGACGAGGCGAGAAAAAAGCACCGGGTGCCCCGACAATCCAATGGGCGATTCCGATCTTTGCTGAATCATTGCAGCATTTTAGCGAAAAATAAGTCCCGTATCATGCCAATCACGTGGAAAGAGTCTCTCTCTCTCTCTCTCTCTCTCTCTCTCTCTCTCTCTCTCTCTCTCTCTCTCTCTCTGACCGATTTTTATGAAACTACTATATTTCTGGGTGACCCTCTGGGCGAGATAATTTAGAATCGGTAGCGACGCGGATGAAACGTCGTTGTAAATTATATGCATGAATACGCAAACATAAACTGGATGAAATTAATTAATATTCAAGGATACGAATGCTAATCGAGGAGGAAGAGGAGGAGGAGGTGCGAGAGCTTCCCAGCTTATACCGTAACTTGACTCCATAATCTCCAGGATCAGATCCCCCGACAGGATAGCTAATCATGCATGCAAAATCGCGTATTCTACAGATGCTCACATACATCCTGCTATTATCAAGTGTAAATCTTAATAGAAATATTGCACTGCTATTCGCAATTTCAATATTTCTAATAAAACGTCTTCAAATTATTTATGTGTCTATTTAGTAGAATATGGTGAGATTAGATATGATTCACAGATTTACTGTATAAATAGTTATTTAAAATATTACACAAAATAAATTTTCAATTTATTAATAAACAATTAAATATGAACTTTAAATATACCTTATCTTTATTGATCCACATTGCCTTAAATTCTCTTTAAGCTCACTTCCTGCTTTGCATCGGCTAATTACTGGTAAAGCAGATGATCCTAAAATAAGAACCAATGTATATAAACATTAGATTGCCAATCCTTATAGAAAAACGTGAATAGTCCAAATTATCACCTTATCTTCAACGCCATTGTTAAGCGTTTAACGAGCATTTCAGCAAACAAAGATACATTCACCAAGTGAATCGTAATTAAAGGACTACCTAACGAGCCAAAAAGTTCCGATCGTTATTGCGAAACGACGTAATTGTTCAGGGAGAGGCGTTGTTTTATACTAGAGAGTACGGCAAAAGAAAAGCCACGAAACTGATGAGACTTCTGCGTGCGCGAAAGTCGTCGGGGGTGCATCCAGTGAAATCCGGAGGATCTATTCTGCAGCAGCGGGCAGAGAGAAGAGCGAATGAAAGACAACGAGAGCCGAAACGAGAGCGCAAAAGGAACGAAACGACAGAGGAAACTAACGCATGGAGATGAATTAAAAAGACAAGATGGGTGCATTCCTATTCTTGAAAAACTCTGGCTAATATCTTTAGAGTATGAGCTTTGGATCCGGAGCTTTGCGTGGAAAATATTATTTCCACTTCTAATAATTTCTCAAATATTTATATATTTCAAATTAAATGTTTTTATCAAATAAACTAAGGTACCTGTGCCTAATATGGCCATGCGCCTACTATGACCATGTTCTGGTATTTCGAATTGACCCGCGCTACAGCTGCGCCCCCTCATGGTAATAGTTCTTTAGTGTCAACTTATGAATCTGTGA